>PVJA010035410.1:0-21921 GCA_004027025.1 Myocastor coypus | reverse complement strand
TTTTTTAGTAAGGCTTAGATAAGATATAGCAATAAATTAAACTCAGGAAAGTATCAGGCTCACAGAGTATATTAAAAATTACAAAGATATAATAAATACAATGATTTTCTAATAGTATGTTGATGCCCATGAATACTAGAATCCATCTGACCCAATTTTAACTGTATTGGTAATAGAAAGGCAAACTCATGCCTTTGTAGACTCATGGTACCGAGTTATTACATTTTCAAAGCTATAATAAGATGACTAATGGATGGAAGCACATAAAATAAGTTCACTCAAATTGTATATAACAGTTATTCAGATTAGTTATTTGAGCCTGATAGCTGTGCTGAAACTTGTTCTTACTGAAAAATGTTATGAAACATGACTTCTGTAATCATCCTTTTAGCCTCTGCTATCAAGTGGCCATGCCTATAATTAAAATTAATCACTTCTTATACCACAGAACAGAACACTTTGTGATGGAGATGGGTTGAGAAAAGAGTGTCAAGATGTAATCACTGGATGCTGAGGCATCTATATCGCTGGACAGAGAATGCTGCCTTTGAATAAAATGAAAATGAAAGCACTGTATATTCCAAGCCCCCAGAGGATGAAGTGTGCGCTGGGTTTTATTTGGTTATCTGAGCTGTGCCTTCAGGCTCAAAAATATGTGAGTTTCAATTGATAAAATATGACATTATCTCAAAATAGAAGAATTAGAAAAATAGGCTACACAAAACTGAATGAAAGTATAGTGATAAGAAAAAATAGTCTCACTCTAAACACCTAAAAATCATGAAAATCTCAATGAATTTGGATATAGTTACATGGGGGAAATTACAAAGCCAAAGAATAATACTTATGGAGACTAGGATAACATGAGGAAGTTCTTATGTTTGACTATTAAGTGAAGAAACTTATTAATCTAGTATCATATGACTTTCGCTACATTTCTGGGTAGAAACAGTACATATTTTAAGATAGGAAATAAATTGATATACCTCATTATCTTCTTTGATCTAAGGGCTAATATTTTTTCTTTTGTTCTTTGTGTTTTATATAAACACTACTCAATATATTCATTAAAATCTACAATGGGCAATGAATTTATGTATTTCAGCTGTCTCTGTAGGAAATGTCCTATACTGTGCATTCAGTAGATTTCTTTTCTGTAGCTTCAGCTGAAGTTCATTCGATGTGACAAGATAAGTCAACTAAAGAAAGCCACCTCAGATTATAAAGACAGACTAACTTCAGCTGTGTGGATTGTGAAAATTGACTTAAGCAGGCACCTACCTATCTCATGTGAATGTTTTCACAAAATATTTATGCTAAATATTCAATTCTTTTAAAAACTGTATAATTATATCTTAAACTTATAAAGACTCTCTGTAGATTCACTTGATTTATAGAGCAGTCATTGTGTTCACTTATAAAAGAAATAAAATACTAGAAAATGAAGTAATATTATCACATGAAAATCTATAAAAATATTTTTGAACCGTAATTGGATTTAGAAGGATGATTTCAGTTATATTTTCTGTTTTTTGAGAGTTGTGTTAACCCAATCAGTTGATTACGCGTATTATCCAGGGATTAAATAGAAGATATAACAGATGCACTTGATTAGCCTTCAGTAAGCTATTCTAGGTTCCTTCTGAAAAATTAGTTTAAAATATTATGAATTTTATGTGGCATAAGTTAGAATTTATTTCCCTCTAGTTAGTGGTAGAAGAATGTGGATACTTTGGTTAGGCATATTTAACTATAAATGAGTTATCTCCTGGAATTAGCATTATTCCATATCAGTAAATCAAACTCTGAAGTAGACTGTCCAAAAGCAGAAATTAACCACTGCATGAAGAGGCAGTGCCTGATGGTTCAGATTTTACATTGGGGCCATGCTAAATCAAAAAAGAGAGGGAAGAATCACAGAAAAACTAACAATTTTAGATTTGGGGTTATATTACCAGTGAGTTCAGGAAGAAACATGAGTTTGGTACATTCTTGTGGACTGGCTTACCCTAGATGCAGAGTGGATAGTTATTCTACTAAATTTTGAGAATCCTGTAATAAAAACTGTTTACATTTACAGTTGATGACTACTTACTTAGGCTTCACCACTTACAACCTTACAGAAGCCACATAAACTACCTGAGCCCCCACATCCTACCTATAAAATCATTACAAAGTTCTGTCTCTCAAAGACTGCTGCCACAATTGAATGCTATTTACAAAACACTTAGAATAATATGTCACAACCAAAAAGGATATAAGTTAGTTTTCCATTGTAATAATTGCCACACACTTAGGATCTTTAGACAACATTGTTTCATTATTCTACATTTCTGGGAGTAAAAAGTCCAATCAATTTATGTGGGGTCTCTGCCTAGGGTCTTCCAGAATTAAGATCAAAGTGTTGGTCTGAGACTGAACTCCTTTGACATGCTTGTTCCCACAATCATCAGACATCAATTCCCGCTGTTATCCCAGCTGTCTTTCTGGCTGTTGACTTGAGGTCACATTCAATCCCTAAACATTCTTGCACAAGGTATTCTTTGATATGATTTGTTTCCATCTGATTCTCTATCCTTGATCAGTCAGAAAAAAAAATTATCATGAAATGGCTTATCTGATTAGACTATAGGAGTAATAACCTACCCCATAATCTTCCTCTGATAAACTCAAAGCCAATTATTTTGTCAGGTAAAATAAGATAATGACAACTGTGATTTTCTTTAAAATCACATTCACATTCCTAGGTATTAAGCTTGGAATCTTTGGAAAAGTACTTAGTCTGTTATACCCTTAATAAATGTTAGATTTTTTTTTTTTGAAAGGGAAAATTGTACAAGAAAAGTTATTCTTTCAAAACTTTGTTCCTTTTAAAACTGCCTAGTTCTATAACTGTTTTGTGGATCTGTAGTTACTTTGCTGACCCCTGTAGCCATGAAAGCATAACCAAACATACAGAATGCCTGCTTGTAACAAGCTCCATGGTCATGAGTGGTTCTGTAATTTTTTTTAAATTTTATTTATTTTTTTCTTGTTTCAGAACCTTTGTTTGTTTATTCAATCATTCTTATGGCTGGCTCAGCCCGCCCCGAGGGCAGGGCTGGCTCAGCATGTGGTGCCGGGGATCAAACTGAGGTCCCTGAAGCTGCCCAAGCTTCCCCAAGCAGGCGCTTTAGACCACTGAGCCATCCCGCCGGGCCCCATGAGTGCTTCTGTAATTGTTGACCATTAATCTAGCCTTGTGTCCAATGATCTCACCTTGCTAGCTAATCAAAGAACTGCCAGGATGCACTGTCTGCTAATGCATCATGTAAAAGTATTAGCCCCTACGTACTGGGCTGCCTGGCATTGTTGAGGGAACAATCCCAACCAGGAGCACTGATGCAAAATAAAGCTGCTCATGGCCTCCAGACTTCCTCATGCATTGTTTCTTTCCTGGATTCAGTTTTGTCACAACAGTTTCCCCACTGCTGCTTCCAAAAGTAGGAGAAACCTGAGTGTTTTCCACAGAAAGGCTTCTTTTGAATGAGACCCACTGCCCACACAGTTCACTCAATTCTGGTATCTCAAAAGTCCAAGCTGGGCCCGGCAGGATGGCTCAGTGGTCTAAAGCGCCTGCTTAGGAAAGCTTGGGCGGCTGCAGGGATCGCGGTTCGATCCCTGGCACCACATGCTGCGCCAGCCCTGCCCTCAGGGCGGGCTGAGCCGGCCATAAAAATAGATAAATAAACAAACAAAAGTCCTGAAATAAGAAAATAAATAAATCAATAATTTTTTTAAAAAAAATTTTTTTAAAAAGTCCAAGCTGCAGGGTTAAACAACGGGTTTGCTGAACCAATAAGGAACATCAACAGAGGAACATAAGTAATTCAGAAAAATTCAAGGAACACCATCACTCTGATCATGTCCACAAGTAGAGGCTGACAGCTAATGATCCTATGAGTGTAGTTTTGTGAACAAAACATTCAACGCAATAAAGACAAGGATAAACATAGTAGTACTACTTTCTACAAACCATGTCCTTACTTCCATTTGTAGATAAAAGTTATGCTTAAACAACTGCTCTACAACTGGTTGTTTCAATTAAAATGCCAGAAACCAAACATTGAGTAGACTTAGGTGCCATCATGGGTTCGGATCCTCTCTCTTTCTTTAATTCAAAGATCAAAACTGGAAATGTTGAACTGCTGTCAATGTCAGCAGTCTGCATGAGTCATGGCCATTGTTTGACCAGTTTGCTCTCTGGGAAAGCCTGAGAGAATGTTTTCTCTCTAGGTGACTCTCCTTTGACAACAGTTCTACAAAGCACTGTACATGGTTTGAAAGTAAATCCTGAGGTGATTTGAATGACCTTGAGAGATATAATAGTTACATGTTTTGCTATACAGGTCTTGTTTAAACTTGCCCTTAACCACCCAGCAGAAATTTTAACCACAAGGCTTAAAACAGAAAGCTAGATTAGAATGCTGAGCTGTAAAAGACTTAAATCAACAGCTTCCAACATTGCCAGTTTTACCAATAGCTCACTGAGATTATCGAACATTGGGTTATATATACAACTACTTTCTCTTAGTTCAATGACAAAAATTTTTTCCTACCAATAATGATTTGAAAAACTATAGCATCTAAAATCTGTGCTCTGTATAACTAATAGAACAATAATATACATTTTATCAAATATTGAAATGTACTACTAACGTGTTTCAAAACTTCCATGTTGTTATACACTGTTATTTCTTCTTGAAAGTAATAAAATTTAAGAAAAGAAAGGGAAAGAAAAACTGGAAATGTTCTAAGGTAAGTATGTGAAGTCAATGGAAGGGTTATGCCACATCAGACTAACTTAGGATCCCTAAGTGTGGGAGGTTATAGCGATCAGGAAGCATATTTCCTACCTTGTAGAGAAATATGCAAACATGACTGTAGGGTATACATTCCATGAGCCATTCTGTTGATACTAATCCTCATCACAGTAACTTTTATCTTATATAAAAAATCATTATGAAATAAGTTTCTTATATAACAGAAAACATGTGCTATTTAGGCTTGTGTATTTGACTTATTTCACTGAACATTAGGTTCTCAAATTATATTAATTTACCTACATATATCCCGTTTATCATTTTTATGGCAAAATAAATAGTATACAGTATATACTCCATTCTGTATACATACCACCTATCATTATCCATTATCCTGTTGATTAATGTATACAATGTTTACATGTTCTGGCTATTCTATATTATACTTCTAGGCAACTCTGTAAGATTTCATGAACCAGAAAACATAAGCTTTAAGTAATACATGCTAAGAACCCAGGCCTGGCATGTGAGTGAGATGACCTAGGGCCTGTCTGGATCCTCATTTGATCCAGAGCACAGGCCTGGCATGTGAGTGAGATAAGCTGGGACCCACAGAATCCTCATTTGACCCAGAACCAAGGCCTGGAGTGGCCGGTGTGTAACTCTGTGGCAGAACTCCCTGCAGAAGTTTTATAAAGTGCTACATACAGAGGCAAGACCCACCCAGCTGATCCAGTGACACAGCAGGTTCACCTCAGCAGGAGCAAGTGAAGCACAGCAGCAGACCCAACTCATACCCACAGGTACAAGTTTGAACTTGATAGATCAGGCCCAGTGCTGAGGTAAGAATTCTGCCGAAGTTCTACACCAAAGATCAGAAGAGTGACCTATGAAAACTGACAAAGAGAAGGTGCAAAATGCCCTCTGAGGCCCCAAGTCCACCCAGAACAAATGCAGCAGACAATAGTATAGAATAAATTGGAAATTACACACCTGAAATCTCTGAAACAGTAGCATCTGAAGTAAAGAAACAACTGCAGAAAGGTACAGAGGAAATCAGATCAGAAAAAATTTCTGAAGTAAAAAAAGAAATGACAAAAAAAAAAAAAAACCAAACAAACAAAAAAAAAGAAATGACAACTACAATGAAAGAAGTACTAAATGTTCCTAAAGAAGACACAGATAAAATAGAGTAGAATAGAAAAATCATGGAATCCATGAATGAGCAACATAGGAAAAAAAAAAAAAATAGAATGCATGAAGCAGATTCGAATGCTGTACAGGAACTTAAAACCTCAATCACAAGCTGGAAAAATCATTTGAACGAAAATGAAAATAGATTTTCAGACCTTCAGACTAGTTAGTGAAGAGGTAAGAAAAGACCTCTTAAAAACAACTAGGATGCAAAAACAAAAAATTATTCAACATCTGCAAGATGATGTAAAGATGAACAACATGAGACTAATAGGCATCAATGAGAAAGGAGTCTGTACAAATGAAATAAAAAGAATATGGACAGAAGTAATACCAGAACACTTCCCAAATCTGGGGAAACAATCTGATATCCAGATAACTGAAGCATATAGAACTCCAAATAACATCAATCCAGTGAAAAACCACACCCAGACATATAATAATCAAGATCACAGAAACTCAGCATAGGAACAGTGTACTAAAAGCAGATAGAAAAAAGAAACAGATCACATTTAAAGGAAAACCCATTAGAATAACGGCAGATTTCACAAACCATCAAGTCAAGAAGAGAATGGAGCAAAGTACTTCGAGTCTTGCAAGAAAACAAATTCCAACCCAGACTGATATACCCTGCAAAACTCTCTTTCAAGTTCAGTGGAGAAGTGAAATACCTCCAGGACAAAGAACAACTAAAGAACTTCATAACTACAAACTCAACCCTACGCAGACTACTAAAAAGTATGCTACAGCAGGATCAAAATGACCATAAGCCCATGGAGGAGAATGGAAAGAACCCACCAAATAGGCAAAACAATTAAACACAGGAGAAAAAGAGGCATATAAAAGTAGTCTTTCAATTATTCGTTTGTGTACAGCAACAAAACATTTCCATCAGAATACTGCATAAATGGACTTCTTCTGCAAACTATGGGTCATGATTCTGTCTGGATCTACAGGGTGGATATCATGGAAATAGCAGTAGCTTAGTCCCACAAGCGACACCTGGTCACCAGTAAGCATCATGAACACTATCCACGTCCTTAACATACTAGAACTTTGTGTGATATCCTATTCCCAAACTGTTAGACATGCTGGTCATATATTTCCCATCCAGTATTTATGTTATGTTTTATTTTTAGTAATTCTTTATTATCACGAAAACTTTTTCTTAGTTGAATTGTTTTGAAATATTTAATCTTGAATTAATATTTAATTAATTTTCTGAATATTGTTTAATCTTAATTTTTGTTTTAAGATTTATACTGTATCTTTTGCTTGTAATCTACTTATAAGACATCATAGATATTTTCTCCTAGTATTAGAAACTTTAAAAAGTATATTTCCATTTTCCATTGACTTTATATTACTTCTTTCTTGTCTTTTATATACAAATAGGTATTTTTTTCTTTCAGTCCTTTGAATTAATTAGTCTAGTTTCTTACACACTTACTCTTTCTTTCTATTGTGGAATAAGATGATATTTAGTTTTATTCTTTGATAGCTAATTTATATATGTGTGTGTATATATATACTTTGATGATAGTTTTTCTTTATCATTAGTTTCGGACAATTTCATTTTTGTTTATCTTGGTATGATTTTATTCAAATTTCTTGTTCAAAACTTTCATTTTTTTGAAAATGTGCTCAATTTCAACTAAATTCAAAAATTTCCCATCTTTACATATTTATTGCCTACCCCTTTCTACTTTGAGAATTCTAATTGTATGAATATAAGTTTCTTGATTTTGGCATACAGTGAATTATTATATGACTGATCTGTAAATGCTTTCTTCCTCGTTATCTTATACAACTTTTATCGTTATACTCATTTAAGTTTGTAAATTATAATGTGAAACCTATTAAAAAATAAATAAAGCTAATGATGAAAAATATACTAACACATGGGTCTCATAGTTAGTAATGTGTCAGCAGTGGTTTTCAAACCAATCTGTGCCCTATTATAAAATCCATTTTACTTAAAGAATATTATACCTTCTGGTTCTATGACAATGGCTACCTCTGTTCAATGAAATATATATATTTATTTATTGAACATAAATAAACACATGTATATAAACATGTCCACATCTTCCCTCATCCTAATGTTTCAAAATGTTTAAAAATATGTCTTTTTATTCTAGAAAATTAGAAATGTCTAGAATCAGTCTTGCAATTTCAGAATTATTACATGATTGGCAGAAGAGATAATCAACATTAACTAACTTAATTGGTTGAATTTTTATCTCTTGACATGAGCCCAATTGCCACTCACTCAGTGCCACTCCAAATCAGCTGAGGTTTCACCTTGGGTGCACCAACCCAAGTAGTCTGAATAACCTGGAAGGAAATGGTCAGAGAGCTACCTGCCTCACACCTTAGCATTCCTCAGGCCTGGAATTAAATGAAAATCTGTAACTATGACCTTCCCAAAGTTAAGTGAAATGGAAGCACGGAATAATGATGTCCGAAAAGTCTAATTCTGTTAAAACCAAAGAGGAGTCTGCAAAACTATGTATGTTCTCATGTAGTAAAGGAGCACTTCTTTGCCTGGAGTAATTTAATCATGAAACACTTTCTGCACTAGCCACACCTGGAAAATCCAGATCAACAAATAAAGATCCAGCTCTGGCATGTCTCTTTTCCACAGTATACCTCTCTAGTAGTAGATAGAAAATAATATGTTCTTACTAAATATTTTTGAGGGTCAGCAGGATGGCTCAGTGGTCTAAAGCCCCTGCTTGGGAAAGTTTGGGCGGCTTCAGTGACCACGGTTCGATCACCGGCACCACATGCTGTGCCAGCGCTGCCCTCAGGGTAGGCTGAGCCGGCCATAAAAATAGGTGAATAAACAAATAAAGGTTCTGAAACAAGAAAAAATAAATAAATAAAATTAAAAAAAAAAAAAAAAGTCGGGCGTGGTGGCGCACGCCTGTAATCCCAGCACTCGGGAGGCTGAGGCAGGAGGATCAGTGTGAGTTCGAGACCAGCCTGGGCTACAAAAGTGAGCTCAAAGCCAGCCTGAACGGCACAGTGAGACCCTGTCTCAAAAAGACAATAAATAAATAAATAAATAAATAAATAAATAAATAAATAAATAAATAAATATTTTTGAGACAACATCTCACTATGAACTCGCAGCAATCCTCTTGCTTCAGCCTCTGAAGTTCTTGGATTACCTGTGGGTGTCACCACACTCAGTTTTGTAAATATTTATTTACTGGATGCACAGTGGTTTCTAATTCTAAGGAATCTTCTAGTTATACATTTGAAATAAAATGAAAATTTTAAATGTCTTCCAATAATTTCAAAGAGAACAAACATAAGCCACACATTTTTGCACAGAAATTTAGAAATCCAATCATATACATAATTGTAGCCGGTCAATCCTACGACATTTATCCATGTCTCTTACTCTCACGTAATATCCCTTTTTGTTTTCTTGTAAACCAACCATTTACTTGAGAGAGAGAGAGAGAGAGAGAGAGAGAGCATTGCAGTAACTGAAGTTACATTAAAAGCAGCAAGCATCTAAAAGACCAGAATGACAGGAATTCCAAGCACAGTTTTAGTCCTATCACAGTTTCACACTATCCTCAGTGTGAAAAACCTTTTGGAGGTTGTTAGGATCATTATCTAATTCATCCTGTGTATATAACTGCATGGTTTTGCTCCTGCCATGTTTCCTATCTTTTCTGCTTGCAGTATCTTTCTCTTCTGGAGGATTAAGAATGTAAGTTTACAGACAAAAAAATTAGACAAAAAGAAGGGCTATAAGGATAGCCATTATATTGGTCCTAACCCTTCAAGATCAGTGATGACTCAGGACATAAGACAACCTGTGCTATAACATCCTATATCTCAGTGATGTCCCAAATTTTCTGTTCAAGGAGATTATGGGGCCACTGAGGAAAGGGATTCATGATGTATAGTGTGCCTAAGTAGAATCACCTAGAGAAAAAACATTCTCTCAGGCTTTCACAAAGAGCAAACTGGTCAAGCAATGACCATGACTCATCTAGAAGACTGACATTGACAACAGTTCTTCAGAGCACTGTACATGGTTTCAAAGTAAATCCTGAAGGGATTTGATTGACCTTGGAAGATACAAAAGTTGCATGTTTTGTTATCCAGGTCTTGCTTTAACTTGCCCTTCACAACCCAGCAGAAAACTTTAACCACAAGGCATAAAACGTAAAGCTAGATTAGTATACTAAGCTGCAGAACGCTTAAACCCACTGCGATTATGGAATATTGGATTATGTATACAACTACTCTCTCTTAGTTAAATGAGAAGAAATTTTTTGTACCAATAATGATTAGAAAAATTATGTCTGCATCCTCTGCTCTGAATAACTACTACAAGTACAACAATATGCATTGTATGAATTATTGTGAATATACTACTTCTCTGTTTTAAAACTGTTGCATTGTTTTTTTAAGTAAAAATAAACTGTAAAGTTAGATTAGTATGCTGAGCTGCAAAAGACTTAGGTCAACAGCTTCCAACATTGCCATTTCTGCCAATAATCCACTGTGATTATTGAATATTGGATTATGTACACAACTAGTTTCTCTTGGTTAAACAACAAATTTTTGTACCAATAATGATTAGAAAAATTATCATCTCTACATTCTCTGCTCTGAATAACTACTACGAGGACAACAGTATGCATTAAATCAATTATTGGGAATGTACTACTACTGTGTTTTGAAACTGTCACGTTGTTATTTCTTATTAAAAGTAATTAAAAATAAATAAATAATAAAAATAATATAAAAATATTAATTAATGCTTGAGAAACAATATATATGTTTCACTAAATAAAACAGCAGGAATTCAACAAGGGTTGCTATATTGTACATTGTTGTTTTCAAATTAGTTGTTCAGAATACTGGCTATAATGCTGTATGATTGGTCAAAAATTTATAAAAAATTACAAAGATGAGAGAAAAAGTTTAAGCATGAACACAAACTTGTGTGTGTGTGTGTGTGTGTGTGTGTGTGTGTACAGCGTCTCATTACACAGCTTAGATTCATGAGTCCTCATTTCTGCCTCCCTAGTGCTGTTATTATAGCTATGCACCACCATGCCCAGACTCCATTGTCTCCATCATTGCCTCAGTGCACCCCAGTGGACGAGGTTGGCATGGCATGTGGAGCCAGGGATAGAACCAATCCCCTACACTTATCTAAGCAAGTGCTTAGTCCACTGAGCTATACCACCAGCCTTGTGCTTGATAGGCAGGTGCTTATGTTACTGAGCTATTTCCCCAGCAACACAAAAATTTTTAAAGCTTCGAAATTGTACTCTAAGCTTTCCCAGTTTTTAAGGTTTGTATTTTTAAAAAAGTTTGTTTTTCCGGTAAACTTTCTTTATTGACTATTGCACGTTTTTCTCTAATAGCTTTTGTTATTCTGTGTTCTGAATTTTGGGGATTTTGACAATGATACGTCACTTTTTTCTGAGCCTGCGTATTTGGGGTTCTCAATGTTCCAGCTACCTGCTTATCCATTTCACCCTCTATACTTGCAAAGTTTTCTGCAGTGATTTTGTGACTACATTTTTTATGCCTTTACTATCCTTTTCCTATCCTTTCCTCACACCCATAATTCCTGAGTTTGGACTTGGAAGTCATCTAGAAGCTGTTGAATCAAACTGTGGAGGTTTCCTGTTATTTGTAAGAGTGTCATAAAGTGAACAATCTATGACATTCACTCATCTTGCTGGTCATGTCTACTAGCATGCTTTTACATTGTGTTTCCATTGGCAGGATTTCTATTAAAATTCTTTTCACAACCTTTAACTTATTCCTAAAGTCATCACTCATTATCTTTTAAATTTAATCATCTGTTCCTTTTTATAAGCTCATAGACAACTTACTTTTCTTAATACATGATTGTGATCATATTGAATACATTCATTGCGGGTACTGGTACATGACACATATTCTTTTTATGTCCCCACCTCCCCACATAAACCTTTTGTTCCCCTTGCCATCTGCAAATGATCTATTTTTTGTATATTGTCCACTGTCTGTATTTTATTAATTAAATTCATCATCTATTATTTATATGACTTTTAAACTTGTTAAAAATCTTGATTCTTTATTCACACATTTTTCACTTCTTCTTTATCTCTTCAAACATCTTTACTACTTTGTTTTTGAATTCTTTGCCTGAAGGTCCCTCCAGTTCAGTGCACATGACATAAACCTTAGGGAGCTACTAATTGTTTGAGGTATCTTATTGATATATTTTCTAATTATTCTTGTTTTTCTACTTACTGTGGTAGATCAATTGATCTAGAAATCTCTGTCCTATAGCAGAAACCACTTTTGTGAGTCTCTCCCTTGTTGTTCTTGGCAATGGGTGTGATTCATTACACAGATGTATACTTAACTTACTCAAAGTATGAGGGTTGGTCACTAGACATGAATTGTTACTGGTAATATCAATGTTAAAGGAATCACTCAATTCTTGGTGTACAATTTAGAGTTTGCTTATGAAGCTTTCAATTCTTCTAATAACCCAGAAATTTAATAGGTTAATAATAGGAGGGAAAATGATGTGTAAATTAAAAAATAGACTTAACATAAATAAAAGAATAAAAATTGATAAAGTGGAGAATGAAAGAGAAATTGAATAAAGAGAGAAAGTAGTTTAGAAGACAGATATGCTTACCACTATACCACCAACATGAGAAAGTAGTTTGGGATGATATTATTTTTATACCCAGAGGAAAGGGAGATGCAGTCTGAGAGGATACATGTGGGGGAACATGGAAAGAATGGGAGATTTTAGGTAGAAAATAGGGCAGTCTTTATGGATTCTGTATCAGATTTATAAATTAGCAAAAACCCTATTTGAAGATGTGAACAACAGCCTTATGAGTCAATGTAAGAAACTCTATAAATAAAAAGAATAGCTAACACTCATAAACAGCTGCTAATAAACATATCGCCCTCAGATACATGCTAAAATATAAGTAAAGGAAATCTTAAATGTTTGTACTGACTTTTATATAGAAACTAAGAGTGGAGAGAGAGTGAAGGTGTGAAGGGGAGTGAGGAAAGAGAATGGGAAGGAAGATTATAAGTAGATCCCAAAAGGGGACACAGGAAGGGTGAATTTAACTAGAATTCTAACAGAAAAAAAAAAAAAAAAAAAAAAAAAAAAAAAAAAAAAAAAAAAAAAAAAAAAAAAAAAAAAAAAAAAAAAAAAAAAAAAAAAAAAAAAAAAAAAAAAAAAAAAAAAACATTTTAGAAATCCTATGAGATAACCCTTGGTGACAAATATAATGTGGGACGTTAAGGGACGGTAGCACTTAGATTAATCTTAAAAAATTATGTACGAAAGAATGGAACTGACAGAAAGTGATCAAGATATGAATAAAATGTAAAAATATGTACAAGGGGGAAGAGCCAAGAGATAGGAGAAACCATATTCAAGAAAATAACAAAGGTAGGAAAAGGATAGACTTATAGATGGGATTTACTAGAAGAGATAGGAAAACTGTATCCTAATGTTGAACTGTCAAGACAGCAGTAATGAGACCAAGAAACAATGTTTGAAATTGGTACATGTGTCTCTTCCTGGAATGGTTTTAAAGCAACAATAAGAAAATTATATATAATATTTCTAACCATATGCACACGCATATGTGTGTGTGAGTATGTATATATATACAGTGGCCTGCCACTTAAAGCCCAAACACAAAAGAAGAAGCACAAACTATGCATATGTACGTGTGTGTATAGCATATATATAGTAAGAGACTATACACAGTTTTTGTATATAGCTATATTATTTTGTGTCATTTAAAATTAATAATGTCTCATTTCAAATTGAATATAGAAAATTTACCTAAATATTTATGCAGCTATATAAACATATATGCATATATAGATATATAGATACAACAGAGAGAGAGAGACGGACAAAGACAGAACTGTGCTCAGAAGTCTTGAGTATGCTTGGACTACTGGTGGCCTGCCATAGCTCCTCCCACTAACAAGTAGCAGTCATAGGTTCCTGGCTGAGCTTCTGCCACAAACCTTTGCCCCTTTTCCTGCACAACTCTTTGCTCTTAGCTTGCTGCATTCTGTTTGTGGTTATGTCCCAGTTCAACCCAGCCTTTCTCAACCTGGTAGCTGTAGATTCCCTTGGAGTCAGTGATGAAATATTGTCACCGTCACTGCACCCTGTCTGATGGTGTTTGCTTTGTTTTCTCTAGCTATAGGTCAGAGCAATTCTTTTAGTTACAATATGGCCTTGTGCTAGTGCTTCTTAGCAGAAGTCGGTAAACAATGTCTATGGTTGATGATCTGTACTATTTTCTCCAACCCCAGTGATTGAGCAACCCATTTGTTTTGCTTCACAGGGATCTTTTCCAACCCACTAACCCAATAGCATGTAGGGTTCAGCTGAAGAGTACTTTCTGTGTGCAGTTCAGTAGTACTTGAGGTTGATGGCAGGAAGTTTACAGGGATGCACAGCACAGTAGCATTGTGGCTACTGTGGGACAGTCAAGAGAATTCCATCACTCAGTCACTGCAAGCTGACTGACTAGCCTCCAAAGAAGAAATTCATGTTGATTTGCCAGTGTCATGCTTTTTTCATCTCAGTAGCTTTGTAGTATAATTTAAAGTCCAGGCTTATGATGCTTCCTGCAATGCCTTTGTTGCCAAGATTGTTTTGACATCCTAGGTCTCTTCTGGTTCTGAGAAAGTATTTTAATTTCCTCCCATTGCTTTGCTATGTGTGTTACATCTTGCTTAAAATAAAGTGCACAGATCAGAATGCAATAGAAATATCCATAAAATCAATAATGCATGACGAAATCACCATTTGCCACAGCATTGATGTAACAACAATCATTAGTAAAATCATTATTGCAGATGAAATATGCCAGATACAGAAAGAAAAATGCTGCACGATCCCACTCATATGTGGAATCTAAAAGAAGTCATAATAATTTCATAGAAATTAAAAGTACATTTGATCAATCTTATATACCTATATGTATTAATCTAAACTGATCCGATGATGAAAATATGTAATATAACCATTGTTAAATTTAAACAATAAAAGAATTGAAAAAAAAAAAAAAAAAGAAATTAAAAGTACAATGGTGCTTGTCAGAACCTGGGGAAGAGTAACACGAAAGGGGGAGGAATAAGGAAAGGTTGGCTAAGAGAACTTGGTCAATGATAGTAAGCTACAGATAGAACTAAGAAGTTCTGCTGTGCGAGTACACAATAGTATGGCTATTGATGACAGTAATTTACTATACATGAATGACAACTAAACAAAATAGAAGTGGTTTTGGATATTTTCAACATGAAGAAATGATAAAAATTTAAGACAAAGATATAGGTTGTTGCTGTTGCTGTTATCCTTTTTTTTTTTTTTTTTTTTTTTTTTTTGCAGGGTCTTGCTACGTAGCCCAGGCTGGCCTAACCCATGCTGAGCCTCCTGCCTTGGCCTCCAAAGTGCGAGGATTATAAGCACATATCAGCATACCCAGCTTGAGAATATAG
The DNA here is from genome assembly GCA_004027025.1 of Myocastor coypus. Taxonomy (NCBI): domain Eukaryota; kingdom Metazoa; phylum Chordata; class Mammalia; order Rodentia; family Myocastoridae; genus Myocastor; species Myocastor coypus. Next base: position 6,385 of record PVJA010035410.1, on the reverse strand, counting down.
ATATATTTACCCTTGCTTGAATATTATACAATGTATGGAGGTATTGAAATATCACCCACTAATGTATATAATTTACACCAGTGTATAAATATTACTCATTACTGTGTATAATTTTTGTATATTAATTAATTTATTTATTTTTTAAAATTTTTTTTCTTGTTTCAGAGCCTTTATTTGTTTATTCACTCATTTTTATGGCCAGCTCAGCCCACCCCAAGGGCAGGGCTGGTGCAGCATGTGCTGCCGGGGATCGAACCGTGGTCCCTGAAGCTGCCCAAGCTTTCCCAAGCAGGCGCTTTAGACCACTGAGCCATCCCGCCGGGCCCCAAATTTTTATTTTATTTTATTTTATTTTATTTTACTTTTTTGTCTGTTTATTTATTTCTATGGCCGGCTCAGCCTGCCCTGAGGGCAGGGATGGCACAGCATGTGGTGCTGGGGATCAAACCGCAGTCCCTCCAGCCACTTGCAGGCGCTTTAGACCACTGAGCCATCCTGCCAGGCTTACTTATTTATTTTTGGTCTTTTTGAGACAGGGTCTTGCTGTACAATTCAGGCTGGCCTTGAGCTCAGTTTTGTACCCCAGGCTGGTCTCGAACTCTCACCGATCCTCCTGCCTCAGCCTCCCGAGTGCTGGGATTAGAGACATGAACCACCACGCCCAGCTAGTGTATTAATTTAAAAGAGGACAACAGTATATAAAAACTATACTCATGTCTATCATAATAAAATTAATAAAATAGAACCCATTCCCCCTCCAAAAAAAACTCTTGAAAGAAATCAGAGAAAAAATACTAGAAGGCATAGAAACAACACAAATGGTAATGGACTAATCAAATATTATGTACAAAAGTCGTAGGACAGAATTTTTTAAAGAGCTTAAGGAAAAGAACTGTCATCTCAGAATTCTACTTTGAGCAAACTGACAAAGAATGAAAGTGAAATGAAAGCATTCTTGGGTGAAGCAAACCAAGAAACCTCACCATCATCAGCACATGTGCTTTATAATGACTTGGGAAGAAAGTTGTTTATACATGGGGAAATTATATCAGAAAGAAATTTTGAACTTAAGAAATAAAAGAGCAAGCAAACTGGTGGATAAATTTTCCCTCTACATTCTTTAAAATATAAATAATGGTTGAAAGAGTCACAAAAACACTGGACAAAGCTTGAGAATTAACAGGGAAATAGTGGTTGCTTGTCAAGAACAGGACTGAATAATAACAGAAGCAGCAAGAGCTATTATTACTGACTCTTACTGACCAATGACCACACAGCTTCAGCAGGTGTACAAACATCATGGAGCAAAGAGGACTGAAGTAGTCTCTGCTCAGTCTAAACTGGTAGTAGTTGTATTGTTTCAACAGGAAAGCATCACTGGGTTGTTAGTATTTTCATTCTAGGTTTTTAATGAAGTCTGCCAGCTATAGTCTACTATTGGAAGCCCTCATGTTGTAGGCAGCTACATTAGATAGAAATAGGCAGTTTGATAGGGCCAAGCTCTCAAAGACAACATGGAAGACAAAGTGACTTCACAACTATAAACAGACACTCCTCCACCATGCCAGATCTCAAGACAAGAGTAAACAAATGCAGCTACATACTTCCCTAGGGTTGGACATTACAGATTGATATTCTAAGTAGGTATCAATCACCTTGAAAGAGCTCAGTTGAGTCACTAATCCAACCCCCAACAAGAAGAGACTGGACTCTGGACTTAATCAATCTTTTTTTTTTTTTGAGACAGGGTCTCACTATGCAGTTCAGGATGGCCTTGAGCTCACTTTTGTAGCCCAGGCTGGTCTCGACCTCGCACCGATCCTCCTGCCTCAGCCTCCCGAGTGCTGGGATTACAGGTGTGTGCCACCACGCCCGGCTTGGACTTAATCAATCTTACCTGAGCAATGGTGCTTGTTTTTTCGTTGGTTGCCCATAACTTTGTCCTACCTCATGCCCACCTGAGCAAGTTCTCATATCTTCTCCACAGCCTGAGACCCACCTCACCACGTGGCTTTCCTCTATAAAAGTCCCTGGAAGAGACAGTTTCCGGGTGCCACCCACTTGGGACACCCTCCTGTCCCCCTCCTGGACGGGAGCTTTCTTTCCCCTAATGAATATATTCTGCTCATAACCTCCATTTGTTCCTAAAATTCATTCTTTGGTTTTAGAGAACATGAACTCAACCAGGTACATCACAAGTTGGAAGATCATTTTCCCCTACATTATTTGGAGGTTACCTCTATCATTTTGGAGGTCATCCACCCAAGATCAGCTTTTTCTCCCTGTATCACTCAGACTGTGCCCCTCAGCATTAGATCTCCACTTTTATTTGCAGTTTCTGTGAGAGAAGACATGTGCAGCTGTTCCTAAACTGCTTGTTCTTTTAAAGATTAATTTGTTTCTTATAGTTCAGTTTTCAAAGTTATTTGGTCTTCACTGACAGTTTCCTTGTCATGGTATTCAATTGCCCATGGAAATGAAATGGAAAGAACTTCCTTAGAGTGACTAAGAGAAAGTCGAGTGCTTCCTTGGGGGTAAACTGAAATGTAAATAGGCAAAACTCTTTTAACTCATTCAGTCTCCTTTTCGGGCCTTCATGTACAGTGGTACCAAAACATGCTTGTTTTCTATAAGCTGGGTGATTGAGAGGACTTACAGGTTTCACTTTTTAATATATTTAGATTCTAAATGACCATAGCCCTCTAAAATGTTGCCATGCACCATGGAGTGTTACCAGGCAAATTTTCAGATATTCCTATCTTTAGTCATTTACTTCTTTATTTAATTTTTTAAACTTTATTTATTTATTTATTTATTTATTTATATTATGGCTGGCCTAGCCTGCCCTAGGGTGGAGCTGGCACAACGTATGGTGCCAGGGATCTAACTGTGGTCCCTGTAGTTGCCTAAGCTTGCCTAAGCAGGTGCTGTAGACCGCTGAGCTATCTCACCAGCCCCAAATGATGGCTTAACTTTTTTTTTGCAGTACCAGGAATTGAACTCAGGACCCTGAGCTTGCCAGTTAAGTGTTTATTCTACTGAGCTATCTCCCCGGCCCTTGGCTTCTTTATCTACCTTTTTGATGTCATTTTTTCAAAATCTTCTGTCAAGTTCTCAATAGAGCAAAAAGTTGGTCCCCTAAGAGTGTAGATAGAAATGAGTACTTACCTGGCTTATCAAGTAAGGAAAATCAAAGATTCTACCTCCTTCTTACATTGTTTTCAACTAATTTCCTATTGAATGCTACCTCACTGTGGGAGTATTTTATGCCTCCAAGTCCTAGGTGCATGCCCAGTGGTGAATCTATGCACTTGTCCTGCATAGCCTGGAGACACCTGGAGTTGTACACCTTGGTAATGAGTTACATCACTCCATGCAGCCTCCTGCTCTGAGTAAGTGTTTTATGCTGCAATTTATTTCTTTCTACTTCTGTCTTTGTGAATGGAAAGCCTCAATTTCATTTATGTGGGACTTTTTTTTTTTGTATTCTTGAGAGAAAGAGAAGAAAGCAAGATTTTTCAATATACTATGTTGAACTGGGAGCTAAAAGTATTATCTTTCAGAGATAGCAGAGCTGATGCAGGCTAAAAAAATACTTTCATACTTAGTATTAAAATTCACCTTATCAAGTTAGGTTATGCAATTAACACAACCCTTATGATGAAACAACACTACCCCAGTTCTCCGAAGAGGTTCAGAAAGTAAATAAGTCAATGAAAGATAAATCTCCACATTATTTGAGGTAACAGTCATATAGGGAAATGGTTCTGCTTAAGATGATAAGGTAGGTGAGAAAGAATCTGTGAAAGGAATGAATTATAGTAACAGAGAAGATTCCTGAAATTTGCATATCCTTTCTGTTTGAAAGTTACTTTTGTACTCAACTTGACCCAATGGACTTTAGTCTGTATAAAAGCCTTGGCAGGCATCCAGCACAGATAATTTCTGCTGTAAGAATGCTAATTTATATCACATTCATCATCTTCTACTTTATTCCATAAGAAGAATGCCTTGTGAGAATACTGGCCAACAACCAAGAAATGAAAAGTGAGAGAGAAAGAGGAATAACTCCAGTGATCACATGGTATGGATTAGATAAGGAAAAAAGAAAAAGACAGCATCCTTTATGACTTGAAGTGTATCTACAAATAACATCAGAAGTAATACAAATTCTGTGTATGAAGGATGTTGGTGGTAACTTCTGGCTGACTAAGACATCCTTATTTTATTAGTCCATTAACTTTTAAACAGAGTTGTGTAACTTGTCTGTCCTCGTTTGCACAAAGCATTTCACTTTCAGTTGCCAAAGCGGGACTGCTTGAGAGCTGTTCTCTCAGATTGATAGCAGTAGAGGTCATGGACTTCAGCAGGGGAATTTGCAAGTACAATGATGACTGTTAGGTTTACAGGACATTTACCTCTGGGATAAAACCTTGATTTTTTTATTTTCAAGGATATCCGGGAGTAGGCAAATGTAATGCAATTTTTCACAGAGGAATTGCACTGTGATAGAACAATGGGACTACTTAAAAGGTGCCCTTAACCATTTCACATAAAGGGAATGCTGAAAAGGCTCTGTTCATTCATTTATGATGTCATTATAAAATACCTTGGAAACCAAGGTTCGTGAATGTAAATTGCTGGGGAAGCAATTGACATAATTAATGGAGGAGAAAATGCCCTTTCAAAAATGTTTTTACAATCACTGCTTGGATATAGCATTCTGTAATGCATAAATACTGGTGTTCAAGTTTGTCTTGTATGTATTTTTCTTCTTATACATCTACTGAGTATAAATGAATAAAAAAAACTCTGGACATATTATTCTAGAGTTACACTATGTGCATCACGTCAGAAGTACCCAGCATTTGTATCTTGTAGCCTATTTTTACATATACTCCACATTCAGAATTTCTTAATATTGTTAAAATAATTTCCTAGGCAGAAGAAACATGATTTAAAATATTATAGGCAAAAGGGTGATTAATTTTATTTTGCAAATTTTATCTTTTTTTATAGTTTATGGTAACTGTGATAGCTAGCTATTGTGTTACTTTGACTAAGAAATTGCCAGCTGATTGATTTAGCACCATTCTGGGTATAGATAATGGATTTAGTGAAAAAGAAAGCCCCACCTTGGCATGGGGGAACATACACTTGTATGATATGAAACACTTAGGATTTATTCCATAGTTAGCAAACATAATTCAAAACGAATTTCAAATGATTTATAGTGTCTGGACCTTTTCATAGTATAACATTTTCTCTGGCTTGATAATCTGCCATTACTATAAATTCCCATTAAATATTAAGATTTTATTAGCAGCATTTCCAAGTGGAGTTTCCTTACCAACAAACACGATCTATGAATATTCCTTTCTTTTTCTTTTTTTTTTTTTTTTTTTTTGCCTGAAAGGAAGTTTATTAAAATTTGTGGGAGGCCATGATTTAGCAGGGCCACCTGCACTGGGCCTAACAAACCAACACAGACTTTAATCACAGTACCTGTGTTATCTCATCAAGCTGCTGACACATGACTGGTTGATTAATATTCTATACTTCACTTCCATTGTTCTATAATTCATGTTGCTAGAATTCTCAGAATGTGATTTATAAATTCTTTTTATTTTGTCTGCTATTTGTCCTTCTTGGCCTAAGGAATTGTTCCTTTTATCATTGGTGAAGGCTGATAGTGCTACTGATTCCAGTTGGCCTAAGTATACAGGCTTATCTACCTATGATTACATAAGGAATGGACTCCATCAAATTCACAGCTGCTGCTAAGAAGAAGAAATGAGCGACCCCTTTCATGACAGCCAGGTGTTAACTGAAAGACACAGCAACCACCCTCTGGCATATATCCTGTGAGTGAGCATCAGTGCTTCTAGAAGCCAACACCTTTAGAACAGTTGGGACTTGTTTGTGCACTACTTGGGATTGAACCCAGGGCCTTTGCAGTGAATTATATTTTCAGTCTGTCCCACACTTCACCATCACCCCAATTCTGAAACTCATTAAGTTTCATTAAGGATCTCATTAAGGATCTCATTAAGTTAACAAGTTTCCCAGACTGGACTTGAATTTGTGATCTTCCTGCCTCAGGTTCCCAGGGTTCTGGGATTACAGGCTGTGGTACCATACCCAGGATTCTAAAGGAGGTAAATAGCCAGCAGGCATTATTTAGGTAGCATATTAGATAAGTAAAGGATATCTATTTTAACTTTTTATTCCTGAAAACTTATTTCACCACCATTAAAAGAATAAGCTGGCTGTGGCTGAGCACATCTATCTCAGCATTCTGGGCTTCTGAGGCTAAAGGATTATAAGTCGGCCACCAGACCAGCCAACTTAGTGAGACTGTCTTAAAATAGAAAAGAAGCCTTGG
>PVJA010035409.1:0-21872 GCA_004027025.1 Myocastor coypus | reverse complement strand
TTCTGTGAGAGTAGAGATTCTCAAAGTAACTATTTATGATTCTCTGTATCTCTGCTGGGTCTGTAGTAATTTCACCCTTTTCATTCCTTATTGCTTGAATTTGAGTCCTTTCTTTCCTCTTTTTGATGACGTTAGCTAGGGGCTTATCAATCTTATTTAATCTTTCAAAGAACCAGCTTTTGGATTCATTAATTCTTTGCATTGTTTTCTTTGTTTCAATTGAATTGATTTCTGCTCTAATGTTCACAATTTCCTCCCTCCTTCGGGCTTTGGATTTCGTTTGTTCTTCCGCTTCTAGTCGGTTTAAGTGTTGTGTAAGATTGTTTATTTGTTCCCGTTCTGTTTTCTTAATGTGTGAGTTCAGAGTTATAAATTCCCCTTTGAGAACTGCTTTCATTGAATCTCACAAATTCTGGTAGGTTGTGTTTGAATTTTCATTAAATTGTAGATGCTGTTTTATTTGTTCTTTAATTTCATCTGTAACCAGTTTGTTGTGGAGAAGAGTGCTGTTTAGTTTCCATGTAGTCCTGAAATTCCTATGGTTTCTTTTGTCATTTATTTCCAATTTGATTGCACTGTGGTCAGATAATATGCATGGGATAATTTCAGTTTTCTTGCATCTACTTAATCATGATCTGTGGACTAATATGTGATCTATTTTAGAAAATATCCCATGTGCAGCTGAGAAGAATGTGTATCTTGAGGTGGTTGGATGGAACACTCTGTATATGTCTACTAAGTCCAATTGTTTCAAGTTCTGATTCAGTTTTGCCACTTCTTTGCTGATTTTTCATTTGCTTGACCTATCTTTTTCGGATAAGGGAGTGTTGAGGTCTCCTGTTAGGATTGTAATATTGGATATGAGATTTTTCAGGTTCATTAAGGTTTGTTTTATATAGCTTGCTGCTCCCATGTTGGGTGCACACATATTTATGAGTGTTACCTCTTCATCATGAATTTTTCCCCTAACCAGTATGTAGTGGCCTTCTCTATTTCATTTGATCAGTCTTGGTTTGATGTTTAGACTATCTACAAACAGGATTGCTATCCCTGCTTTTTTTTTTTTTTTTTAGGTGCTGGAGCATGTAGTATTGTTTTTCAACCTTTAACTTTAAGCCTATGAGTTTCTTTATGGGTTAATTGTGCTTCTTGTATGTAGCATATTGTTGGGCTCTGTTTCCTTATCCACTCTGTAAGTCCATTTACATTGATGGTTATAATTGAAATGTATTGACTTATGGCTGACATGACTCTTATTCGCTAGTGTTTACCACTTTTTCCTCCTATGTTTAGTTGGTTACTGTATTTGGTGGGATCTTTCTGTTCTCATTTGTTGGATTTGGGTCGGTTTCGTCCCTCTCTAAAATATCTGTTAGAATATTGTGTAGCACTGGTTTTGATGTCATGAAATTCTTTAGTTGTTCTTTGTTATGGAAATATTTCACTTCTCCCTCATACTTGAAGGAGAATTTTGCTCGGTATAGTAGTCTGGGCTGAAATTTGTTTTCATGGAGGACTTGAAGCACTCTGCTCCATGCTCTTCTTTTTTTTTTGTCTTTTTGAGACAGGGTCTCGCTATTCAGTTGAGGCTGGTCCTGAGCTCACTTTTGTAGCCCAGGCTGGTTTCGAACTCGCCCCAATACTCCTGCCTCAGCCTCCCGAGTGCTGGGGTTACAGGCGTGAGCCACCACGCCCGGCTTCATCCATGCTCTTCTTGACTTCATGGTTTGTGAAGAGAAATCTGCTGTTATTCTTATGGGTTTTCCTTTAAATGTGATCTGTTTCTTTTCTCTAGCAGCTTTTAGTATATTATTCTTCAGCTGGGTTTCTGGTATCTTGATTATTATATATCTTGGCGTGTGTTTAGTTGGGTTGATGTTATTTGGAGTTCTGTAGACTTCAGTTACCTGAATGTCTGATTGTTTTCTCATATTTGGGAAGTTTTTTGCTATTAGTTCTGCCCATATTCTTTTTATATCATTTGTGTTGACTCCTTCTTTCTCATTGAATCCCATTAATCTCACATTGTTCATTTTTGCATCATCTTGCAGATGTTGAATTATTTTTTCCTGTATTCTGGTTGTTTTTAAAAGATCCTTTCTTACTCTTTCACTGGCTGCAATTGTGTCTTCAAGATCCAAAACTGTCTCACGCCTGTAATCCCAGCACTCGGGAGGCTGAGGCAGGAGGATCAGTGCGAGTTCGAGACCAGCTTGGGCTACAAAAGTGAGCTCAAGGCCATCCTCAACTGCATATCGAGACCCTGTCTCAAAAAGACAAAAGAAAAAAAAAAAGATCCAAAACTCTAACTTCATTTTCGTTCATTCGGCTCTGCCAACTTGTAATCGAGATTTTATTTTCTTTTATATCTTTTTGAAACTATTTCATGCGATCTATGTCTTTCCTATATTGCTCCATCAGGGACTTCATCATTTTTCTATTCTCCTCTAATTTTTTAATGATGTCTTCTTTAATAGTAGCGAAGTCTGTCATTATGGTTATTCTTTCTCTAAGTCAGAGATTATTTCTGTTTTGTTCTACTCTCTGCCTTTCTGTAGTTGTTCCCCTACTTGCGATGCTATTGATTTAGAGATGTCTTTGTTAACTTAGATATTATTTCTGCTCTGATATCCTCTATACGTTTCTCCAGCCGTTTTTCCACTTCATGTATTTCTTTTTTTACTTCAGATGTTATCTCTGATCTCAGTTGCTCTATAAGTTTCTGCATCTGTGTGTCTGCCTCAGATGCTACCCATTCAGAGGTTTCATCTGCATGATTCCCATTTTCTTCCATGGTAGTGTCTTCTGTATTTGATTTGGGTGGGCAGGGGCCCTGAGATTGCCTCCTACTCCTTGTTGTTATCATTTTGTATGGAAGCGACCTCTGCACTTTGGTGGTGTTATGCTGTGTCTATGGGCGTTTGGTCTGGAGACTCCAAGTTGGTTTCCCTGTAGAGGTTCCTGACTCTGTGTTGGAACTCGGGCTGCTAGCTTCTGTGAATTCCGGCGGATGTGGTCTGTAGGTGGAGGTGGAGCTTTGGAATTGAGTAGTCCTGGTAGGCTCGTGGACCAGATCGGTTGCCAGACGAGATGCTTGATGGGTTTGGTACTGGAGCTTGGGCTGGAGGGGTTCAAAAAGAAAAAGGGGTGGGGAAAGGAAGAGGGGCAGGGGAAGGCGGGCCAAGGATCCTGACCCAGCCGTTGCCTGGGCCTGGCTAGCATGGGGTCGGGGCTGGAACAGGAAGTTAGTTGCAGGAACACAGAGGAGGGGCAGAGGGGCTCAGGCAGCTTACCAGTGGCGGGCGCGCGGGCCTCGCTAGCCAACAGTGTGTTTTGGAGGCCTAACAAAGCTAGCTTTGAATTCTGAGCTGTATATTTAAGCTGCATTATGTAGAGTATGCTTCATAAAATGTTTTATACCTTTTAACTATAATGTCTGGATTTGGGTGCAGCTTACATGGATTGCCTCACATGTGTCACACCCTCAAGTTTCAATCTTCAGTACCAAAAAAAGTAAACTTATAATTTTGTTTCCTTACTCAGTTGTAATTCTCCTTTTGTACCTCAGCGCTGTTATCTTTAAAGTCGTTGGGAGAATAAATTACATAAGACAGAACATGCCCATCTCAAAGTTTGGTACACAGTAAGCACAGAATTCACCAATTTACATTTTGTGATTGTAATTTGTCTATGTGGATCATATGGATAGTTTTGTAAATAAATATGAAAATATAAGTTGGAGATGCTTGGATGGAGTAGCTAGTACATGACTGCTTCTGATGAAGTGGGATGGCAACGTCTGTCACAGCAACTGTTTGGCGGACGACTCACATGTGCTTCTCTCTTGCTATGATGTTTGAAGCATAAAAGGATGAAAATAGTTCTGGTATATGGAGCTCATCTGCTGGTGGCATCTAAAAAGATTTAAGTATGTATTCGCGTGCAACAGACAAAATAGGATTTATATATTCTGGCTTAATAGAAATACAAAAACCAGTTGGAGAATGTTGGAGTATAAATTCAGCTGAATTAATATCAGAATTTTGCCTTTAGAGATGCCATGAATGAAGGGAATCAACATTATAGAATGTAGGAAAGTCGCTACAGGCTTCTACTTGGTTTTTATAAGGAAACCGTGCTGTGAGGCTTTGTGTTGCTATGTGGTTCAGGTGAGGCAGCTGGCGAAGTCATGCCTGGAGTTTGCGCTGGGTCACTCTAATCTGAAGCTCTTTCCATGGCTTTGTACTGCCTTAAAAATTAAAATCAGTGGTGCTACTGTTTCTTACTTGTCTCTGTACATCTAGTTTTTGAGGCAGTGGGGAGTGATCTAGAGACTCTTCTTCCTTCTCTCCATTCTTCCGTTTAGTTTTCTCGTTCTCTCTCTCCTCTCCCATTCTGTTTCTGCTCTATTTTCCTCTCTTTTTGGTTTATCTCTTCCTCTCTTCTGTCCATTTTCTCTTTTTCTTTTCTAACATCTCAATTTCTTTGAAGTATATTGTTGTGCCACGACTGCCTCAGTGTCGCCATAGTGATGTAGGTTGTTCTTGCAGACACAGTGTTGGGACTGGCTGTGGTTTGGATGGTGAAATTTGTTCCCCAGAGTGACAGCTTTGAGAGATGGTGGCACCCAGAGAGATGCATGCCTTTCTTCCAAGTTCTCCTGCTGGCAGGACTAAGACAGTGGCCAGGACAGCAGGGTAGCCAGCAGGTTGTCCCTCATCTTTTTCTTCTCCTACATGCACTCCTTCTCTTTAGTCTTGATGAATGTAAGCCAAATGACACCTGTGCCAGCCCTGTGCCCTTGCACCCTGAGCTCCAGAGCCATAAGACAAATAATTTTCTTTATATTACCCAGTAGTAGGGTTTTCTAAAATACAGCAACAGAAAATAGAGTAGGACAGGAATAAACTCAACCAAAAGAGAATGGAAAATAAAGCAAAGATAATGCGATGTGAGTGACTGAAGAAATGAAGAAAAGTTAAGCAGAAAAATAACGAGAACATAGTTTTATTTAGTTGCATGTAAAAAATCATAACAGATGTATTTCTAAGTTATTTAGATTTAAATATCTATATTTCAGTGTGTTAATGAATTGTCATTTGCCTACCTAGAGCTAGATTCAAAAGTAAGTCAGTCTTAGTTACTCCTGTAAATATATGGATATTTACATAAAATTACATTTACTGTGACATTTTTGAATCTATTAAGAAGGGCAAGTTTTACTATATGCCCTCATCTTTTATAATTCAAGAACAATTTTAAATTTATCACAGATGTATACCCAGTACCCGGAGAATGCCAACTCATTTTATTTCCAGCAGTAAACACATAATAAGGAAAATCCCTATCCAAAGCCATGTCCACTGTGTAACACTAACTCCCGAAAATGCCACCCTGAGGCAGCTCAGCACTGCCAGAGGAATCACCGTTGCTTCGAGCCAAACCTGAGCAGCAGCTCAGAGCTCCTCTTCGGTTCCTACTTTAGGAAACTTGCAATGATAAAACCTTTCTCTGTCTGTTTGCTTCTACCACCCAGAAGTGTGGCCTTAAGGATTTAGAGCTCTGCCTTCAAAATAGAAACCTCTGAGTAGGTGGAATTCTGACTCTCCTGGCTTTCTTTTTCTGTCTTCTTTCTCTTTTTTCCTCACCTCCCTCCCTTCCTTCCTTTTCTCCCTCCTTCCCTTTCTCTGTCTCTTTCATCTTTGCTGTCTTGCCTCCCAGTGGGATAGGAAAGCTCAGTTTTGAAAAAGGGCCTGCTTTAATCTGTACAACTACTTTCTGTCCTGGATATTTGAGATTTTTTTTCCCCTCCAGATTGTGCCAACAGATTGCTATATATTGAATTTCCTATTGGTCCTGATCCTCCTGCTTGTTCTCTCACTTTCTCTTTAAAACACTCATTTATCACAGAGTTGTACACGTATCTCCTTTTTTACTGAATAATCTTTTCTGCTACTTTTAACCTACTTCCTGTTTTTGTTTTTGCTCTGCTTTAGCAACGCTCATTAAATGAGAGCTTTGCTAGAGCATCTCTTTAACAAAGAGAAGTGAAGATGATTCGTCTCTGGGTACAGGTATAGAAATGTGCTGGTGCATCCTCATCTGCCTTATTTGCCTCCTTTGGCCCTATGCAACTTCTGGTCTTCCCCAAAGTCAAATGACCATGAAAGCTAAGTGCTCTGAAAGGTTTCAGGGCATTGAGTCAGCTAGGAGAGTGCAAATAAGGACACTCAAGAACAATGAGCAATGAACTCGAGATACTCAAGAACACTTATACCGTGGGTGTGAGTGGAGGGGGATATTTTGCATATCTTTCATTGTCATAAATGTTTAAAATTTAAATATTCATTTATTTTTGATCATACTTTGTATTTAATAAAAATCTCATTTTGTGTAAAGTCTTTCAATTAGCAATAATTTTAGGTCAGGTAAGCCTGTCGCCTGTGACAATGTCACCGCACAAGCCACATGCAGTTCTTGAAGACTACATCTGCAGCACACTGAAATGTCCCTTGTCATACTCTTTATGACACCACCCTCACCACAACTACAACCATAACTGTGACCATAGTCAAGTGTCCCTCAAAAAACGTTTTATGGAGACATCCCGGTCCGCTCGCCTGAAAATTTCAGCCCGCTGACCTGAACACTCCGGCCTGCCTGCCAGACATCCCTGTCCGCTTGCTTGAGGTCTCCAACCTGCTCATGGGAGTACTCCGGCCCACCTGCCAGATGTCTCTGGCCCATTCGCCATGTTAGACCTACTCTGGCCCACTGTGAAAGCAGCCGACCCAGAAGCTAGGCCCAACATGTGACTCAGATCTTCAGCCAGATACAAGCATAGCCTATCCAGCACCAGGTCCACCACCTGAGTCAGACCTCAGGCTCGACACAAGCTTAGCCTACCCAGCAGCGAGGCTCCCCAGGTGAGTGAAACCTCCCTTTCCAGGGCTAAAAGCAGCTCAGCTGACCCAGCAGCCCAGACTGAACCACTAACTCATGGGCACGCAGTCCTGCACCAAAGGTCACTGCTATACAGAATGATACAGACAAGGAGCAAAATGCAACCTCAGGTCCCGAACCCACCTGTAACAGATACAGGAGACACTGCCCTACAAGAAAATGAGAATCATGCAGATGAAATCTCTGAACCGATAGCTTCTGAGGTAGACAGACAAGTGCAGAAATGTATAGAGCAACTCAGATCAGAGATAATATGTCAAGTAAAAAACCAAATGTATAGACTATGAAGTAGAAAAACAACTGCAGTAATATATAGAGGAAGACAGGTCAGAAATAACCACTGAAGTTAAAAAACACATGTCTAAATTAATAGCATCTGAAGTATGGGAACAACTACAGAAATGTAGCGAGAGGAGCAGAGCAGAAATAATCTCTGAATTAGAAAGAGAGAGGATAATTATAATGAGAGACTTTAGTACTATTAAAGAAGATATTAATAAAATATTAGAGGAGAATAGAAAAATGATGGACTCCCTGAATGAACAATATAAGAAATTGATCGCATGAAATGATTTGAAAAAGATATACAAGAAAATAAAATCTCAGTCACAAGTTAGCAAAACGATATGAAGCAAAGTGAAGATAGAATCTCAGATCTTGAAGACACAGTTACAGCTAGTGAAAAGATAAGAAAGGATCTCTTAAAAGCAACTAGGATGCAGGAAAAAATAATTCAACATCTGCAAGATAATGCAAAAATGAACAATGTGAGATTAATAAGAATCAAAGAGAAAGAAGGAGTCAATTCAAAGGATATAAAATGAATATGAGCAGAAGTAATAGCAGAAAACTTTCCAAATATGAAAAAAACAATTGGACATACAGCTAACTGAAGCATACAGAATCCCAAATAGCATCAACCCAACTAAAAACACATCCAGACATATAATAATCAAGATTCCAGAAATTCAGCAGAAGAATAATGTATTAAAAGCTGCTAGAGAAAAGAAACAGATCATATTTAAAGAAAAACCCATCAGAATAACAGCAGATTTCTCTTCAAAAAACATGAAGTCAAGAAGAGCATGGAGGCTGGGCGTGGTGGTGTATGCCTGTAATCCCAGCACTTGGGAGGCTGAGGCAGGAGGATCAGTGCAATTTCGAGACCAGCCTGGGCTACAAAAGTAAGCTCAAGGCCAGCCTGAACTACATAGCGAGACCCTGTCTCAAAAAGACATTAAAAAAAAAAAAAAAAAAAAGAAGAAGAGAGCATGGAGCAGAGTGCTTCAAGTCCTCCATGAAAACAAATTTTAGCCCAGACTGCTATACCCTGCAAAACTCTCTTTCAAGTATGAGGGAGAAGTGAAATACTTCCATGACAAGGAACAACTAAAGAATTTCATGACTTCAAAACCAACCCTACACAGCATACTAAAAAATATTTTAGAGAGTGATCTAAACCACTCAAACTCAAGAAATGACAACAGAAAGATCCCACCAAATAGGCTACTCAATTAAACACAGGAGAAAAAGAGGTAAACAGTAGTAAGTAAACATCATGTCAATCATAAGTCAACATATTTCAATTATAACCATCAGTGTAAATGGATTCAATTATCCAATTAAAAGAAATAGACAGGCAGAGTGGATAAGGAAGCAAAATCCCACGATGTGCTGTATAAAAGAAACACACTTAACTAATAAAGAAACTGACTCATAGGCTAAAAGTGAAAGGATGAAAAACAATACTACATGCTCCAGCACCTCAAAAAAAAAAGCAGGGGTAGCAATCCTGTTTGCAGACAGTCTAAACTTCAAACCAAGACTGATCAAATGAAATAAAGAAGGCCACTACATATTGGTTAGGGGAAAACTTCAAGATGAAGAGGTGACACTCATAAATATGTATGCACCCAACACAGGAGCAGCAAGTTATATAAGGCAAATCTTAATGGACATGAAAAATCTAATATTCAATACCACAATATTAACAGGAGACCTCAACACCCCCTTATCTGAAAAAGATAGGTCAAGCAGACAAAAACTTAGCAAAGAAGTAGGAGAGCTGAACCAGAACTTGAAACAACTGGACTTAGTGGACATACACAGAATGTTCCACACAAACACTTCAGAATACACATTTTTTTCAGCTGCACATGGGACATTTTCTAAAATAGACCATGTATCAAAGAACAGCTGAAGAATTTCATGACATCAAAACCAGTGCTACATAATATTCTAACAAATATTTTAGAAAGGGACTAAAATAGACCATGTATTAGTACATAGGTCATACTTAAGCATATGCAAGAAAACAGAAACTAACCCATGCATATTATCTGACCACAGTGCAATGAAATTGGAAATAAATGATAACTGGACCCTAGCCTATCACCGTGCATGAAAATAAAGTCGAAATGGATTAAAGATCTTAATATTAAAAGAGAAACATTAAATCTCCTGGAAGAGACAGTGGGAGGAAATCTTGACAACATCAGAGTAGGCAAAAAGTTCATGGACAGAAATCAAATTGCACGTTTGAACCTTGAAGGCATCAATAAATGGGACCTCCTCCAGCTAAGAAGTTTTTGCACATCAAAGGAAATTACCAAGAGAGTGAAAAGACAACCCACAAATTTTAAAAAAATTTTAACTTATAAATACTCAGACAAAGGTCTTCTATCTAGAATCTACAAAGAACTAAAAACCATTAGGGTTCCAAAATTCAAAGACCCAATCCAGAAATGGGCATCAGAGATGAACACACACTTCTCAGAGAAAGAAATTCAGCAAGCCTACAAATACATGAAGAAATGCTCCACATCTCTAGCCATTCATGAAATGCAAATCAAAACAACACTGGGATATCATCTCACCCCAGAAAGAATGGCTATTATAAAGAAATCAACCAGCAACAAATGCTGGAGAGGTCGTGGGGAAAGAAGAACCCTTCTCCCCTGCTGGTGGGAATGTAGATTGGTGCAACCATTATGGAAAGCAGTGTGGAGGATCCTTACAAAACTAGAACTGGAAATCCCATTCAATCTAGCTATCCCCCTACTGGAAAATTTCCCAGAACTGAAAACATCCTACCATAGCGATATCTGTGCACCTATGTTTATAGCAGCTCAATTTGTAATAGCCAAATCTTGGAAACAACCAAAATGCCCATCATTTGAAGAATGGTTGAAAAAAAATATGTTATTTTCATACAGTGGAATATTACTCAGCTATAAAGAATGATAAGCTGGAAGACTTCTTATATAAATGGATGTACATTGAACATATACTTAATAGTGAAATAAACCAGACCTATATGTGTAAATATCGTATAGGCTCCCTAATATAAGAACTCTAAATTTTTTTTTTCTTTTCTTACCCATATCAATTGGAAGGTGTGTCATGCCCACACCCTGTGCTCTGTATAACTATTGTGAGGACAATATGCAGTGTGTCAACTGTTAAAAATAAAGTAATGTTTATTGAAAGTGTTAATGTTTAATTGTTGGATCAATCTTATATAGCTCTTAATCTAAACCGATCCGATGATGAAAATATGTAATATAACCACTGTTAAATTAAAAAAAAATTATTTAAATAAAAAAAGCAGCCTGGCATGGTGGCACACGCCTGTAATCCCAGCACTCGGAAGGCTGAGGCAGGAGGATTGGTGTGAGTTCGAGGCCAGCCTGGGCTACAAAAGTGAGCTCAAGGCCAGCCTGACCTGCATAGCGAGACCCTGTCTCAAAAAGACAGAAAAAAAAAAAAGCATTTTATACCTAAGAAATTTACAGAAATGAAATTATGTTATTATCTGAAGCTGATCTTGTTATTTTTTTAGTTTTCATTTTTGGTGATCTTGTTATTATTAAGAGGCTCAGAAGCTTAGCTAATTCAGTATGTTGAAAAAAGATACATCCCACTTTGATGATACATTCTTAGGAAATATTTTTATATATCTTAAAATTTCAGTTGTGATAAAACACACATAATCTAGAATCTATCATTTTAACTAGTTTTAAGAATCAGCTCAGCGGATTTTTTGGGTTTCTGTCACTGATTCCACCTTAGAATTTTTTTATCTTCTAAAATTGAAACGGTCAACTGATCAATAACGCCTCACTTTCTGCCCTGCAGACCTTGACAACCGCTATTTTCATTATTTGGCTTTTGGTCTCTATGAATTCTTTTTAGATTTTTTGATATGACGTCTGTCTTAGTTACTTTTCTTTTATTGCTGGGACAAATACCTGACACTCAAAATGAGGGAAGGAAAGGTTTATTAGCTTGTAGTTACTGGAGGTTTCCGTCCATATTTGGCTGGACCAAGGCTGAGTGGAACAGGGCAGAGAGCATCCAGTTCATGGCGGCGGCAGAACAGCAACAATCTCTACAGAGGCAACCTACCAACCAGCGGAGGAGAGAGCAACAGCTCCAGTCTCTCTCTCTGTCTCTCTTTATATTATATTCAGGCTTTCCCCCTCAGCCTATCTGCCTTAGGCTACACCCATAACCCCAGAAGTACTTAAAACACATAATTCCAGGGATCGAGGATCAAGTCTCAAACTCTACATCAGTACTAAAACACATAATCCCAGTGACTCATGAGTCAAATCTCAATCTATAGAAGTCCCTGCCCAATGACTGCATGAGGCTTTGGGGGGACAACTAGACATAAACTGCCCTCTTAACAGCCCTCCTAACTCTGCCTACCACAGTCCACCCATTGGGAAGATTCATTCATGTGCCCACTCCTGCATTCCTTTATTCATTCACAAGGGCTCACTGTCCTCTGCTCTGCATCTGGACCTGAGGCTTCCTGGATGACCAGGACTCTGCCTAGTAAGGAGGATCTATGCAGGTACCTCACTCTCAGTATCTGCCATGTAGCTTTGCCTGTTAATCTGTTGAAGTGGCAGATGTGTGCATATCTCTGAGTCTGGCATTATTTTTTAGATGCCAGCAAAGAAAACTTAGAAAGAAAAAACTGTCAGCTAAAATGAAATAAGACATATGAAATACTTAGGGATAAATCTCACAAAGGATATAAAATACATACACTGAAAATTGTATATTATTGCTGAGAAACATTAAATAAAACATAAATGAGTTGAAAATGCCATCTGTTTATGAATCAGAAGACTCAGCATGAACATATTAATCACCCTCAAAAGGATGCATCTGTTTAATGTCATCTTATTTAAAATTGTAGTAGGCAAATTATAGCAATTGACAAGCCAATTTTGTAATCCATATAGAAATGTAAAGGACCTATGTTAGCTAAAACAATACTGAAAAACAACAAACTTGGAGGATTTCAGCCATTTTATTTGAAATCTTCCTTTTTAAAATGTATTTAGTCCAGGGTCAACCGAGTCTAACTACATAGAACTCATAGTGATTCTCCTATTTTCAGCCTCTCAAGTGTTGGGATTATAGGCATGCGCCAGCACAACCTGTCTCAGTTGCCATCTCAGCATGGCACACCAGGGATCAAACCTAAGCCAATGCACTTTGCCTAATTAGGCGCTTTAGTCCCGTGAGCTATCTGGCCAGCCCTTGAGGTCTTACTGCAAAGCTACTTTAATCCAGAAGTGTAGCACTGTTGTCAAGATAGACATTAAGATTAGTGTAACCAAAAGCCAGTCTAGAAATTGGCCTGGACATGCAAGGGTAATAAATTTTTCTAAGTGGCAAAGGCAATTTAGTGTAGAAAGGAGAGTTTTCAATAAATATTGCTGTAACAACTGGCTATTCATACGTAAAATAATGACCTTGGAAATACACCTTCCATCCTAAACCAAAATATCAACCGTAAGTGTAAAACCTAAAACTATAAAATTTAGAGGAGAAAAAACAATAAAGTAATTGTGACATGGGTTAGGCAAATCGTTCTTTTTTTTTTTTTTTTTGTTGTTGTTGTTTTTTGGTGGTACCAGGGATTGAACTCAGAACCTTGCACTTGAAAATCATTCTTAAAAACAACACAAGAACATGTTCTATGAAATAAAACATAATAAATTAAACTTCATGAAAATTAAGAAATTTTGTTCTTCATAAAAATTATTAAGAGAATGAAAAACTATTACAGGCTACCAAAGGCACTATGAGATAAAACACGAAGATTAAATATCTGATAAACACTTACATTCAGAATAAATACGGAATCTTTAGGATTTAAAAATATTTATAAATAACCCAATTAAAAAGTAAGAAAGTTATTTGAACAGACATTTCAGCAAACAAGACATGTAGATGGCAAATAAGTACATAGGAAGGTGTTTCATGTCATTAGTCATTAGTAAAATGTAAACCAACTCCCTGTGGATGCACATATGTACCAATTGAAATGCTTGAAACTAATGACTCAACAAACCAAATGCTGGTAAGAGTCTGGAGCAGCTCTGTTATTCTCCTGTGGAAAGGTAAGATGACATAACTGCTTTGGTAAATAGTTTGACAGCTTCTTAAAAAGTTGACTACATAATCACTATATGTTCCAGCCATTGTGTTCTTACACATTTACCCAAGAGAAATGAAATACACACAAAGACTTGGATACATGTTCATGTTTGCTTTATTTGTGGTAGCCCCAAACTGAAATAACTCAAATGCCCGTGAACATGTTCATGGATAAAGGGAATATGGAATATTGCTTAGCAATAAAAAGACAGAAAAAAAGCAACATAGATGAAATTTCAGAAGAAGCTAGTAAAAAGAAGCCTTGGTAAAAGAAGCTAATAAAAATGGTACATAATGTATGATAAGATTAGCATGAAGTCTTAGGACTAGGTGCATTTTGGTGAATATCCCACAGGTGTAAGTTTGTGTCAAAACTTAGTAAGTTGTACATTTTAAAAATGTGCAACTGGGGGCTGGGGAGATAGCTCAGTAGGATAAGTGTTTGCCTGGCAAGCACAAGGTCCAGAGTTCAATCCCTGGTACCACTAAATAAATAAATAAATAGAAAATATATGTCCTCAAAAATGTGCAACTTATTGTGTATCAATCATACCTATATAATATGTTGAAAAATTCTTTTGTGTGTTCACAAGCTCAGACCCTATGGATAGCTAGAGTTCATGAGTATTCTAGTCTGTGGTCTACATACCTTTCTTTCATGTATTAAACCCCTTAAATCTGCAGCTACCATGTGTGCAAAAGCATACCAAGTGATGATGTCTGGAGAAAAGGGTTCAATTTAAGAAATAACAGTTAAAACCAATAACATCAAATATTACCGCCACTAAATAGTTATGGTAACAGCAATACTGAGTTCACACATGTTCTTACAAGTGATATTTTGCTATTAACATAGGCAAAGCAAAAAGAACATGAAAAGTTAACATAGAGTATTTAGAAGCTCATCATGAATCTGTGGCAATTTAAATCTGTTCTTAAAATCATTGAACTTTGTTTATGCATTTTTTTTTTTTTGTGGTACAGGGGATTGAACTCAGGACCCTGTACTTGCCAGGCAGGTGCTTATTCAGCTGAGCTATATCCCTGGCCCTGTTTATGCATTATAAAAAGAGCTTTGTGCTTTTTGTGTGGGAACCCATGCCCAGTACTGATAGCCCAAGTTGCCCTAATTGTAATAGTGTCTTGGTTTATTTCTGTTTCAGTCCATTCTATGTACTGCTACTGATGCTCTAAAGAAAAAAGAAGACACTGTTATAGTCCCTGGGCCCCCCTTTTTCTTACAGAGCAAACACGAGCATCTCAGATGGGCATGGAAAGCACTCCATGGGATGACTGGTTTCTATTTTTCCCCACACTGTGTATTTAGAGGGAAGAATGTACACTCAGAGCGTAAGCTCCTCATTCTATTCTTTTACATAAGCTCCTCATTCTATCCTTTTGATGCCTCCCTTGCCTCTTTTGAAGACAGGAATAAAAATACAGGTTGAGAATCTTTTACTCAAAATTCTTGAGGCTAGATGTGGTTTGGATTTCAGATTTTGGAATATTTGCTTGCATATCATAAGATACCTTGAAGATGGAATTCATGTCTACTCCTGATATACTTTACATATCTAGTCAGAGGGTAAATCTGTAGAGCAGTTTGAGCATTTTGACTTAGAACTGTAACCTGAGGCCGCATGTGGAATTTTCTATTTGTGGTGTCACGTTGGTGCTCAGAAAGTTTTGGATTTGAAATTCAGAATCAGGATGCACAACCTATATGCCCTACTTCATAGGGCTATTCTGAAGCTCAGGTAGATATGCAAAAGACAAATTCTACTATGGTTGATATCTAGATGTCTCCCCAAACTTCATGTACTCAGGGTTGGGGTTTTGGGAGGCGATTGGATTGTGGGGGTGTGATAATATCAGGGGATTAATCCGCTGAAGAGTTGATAGCAGAATGTGATGCTGGGATGTGGAGCCTAGTTGGAGGAGGCAGGTTCCTGGGGGTGTGGCCTGGGAAGGTCTGCCTCCCTTCATTGGCTCCCTGCTTCCCTCATCATGTGCTGTGAGTGACTCTCCTCCACCAGGTCCCAGCTGACTATGGATTGAAACCTCCACAAACTGTGAGCCAAAATAAACCTCTCCTCCTTTAACCTGCGGGTGTTGGGTATTGGGTCACAGTGACCAGAAAGTGACTAATGTGAGTCTTCAGGAAACTGTTATTTTAGCAACCTCTTCCTATGAGATTTGCATGTATTATTAATTTCTATCACATTATCTGTTACTACTCACACTCTAATTCTGTCTTTCCCAGCTTCATATGTGAAAATCTCAACCTCCAGTGCCTCAGTAATTAAGTGAAAATGAAATTTTAAAGTGTTTTTCATTAATATGCGTTTGTTATATGTTATAGATTCATTATAAGGAATAGAGACATATACATATAGAAGAAAATGAATCTTTAAAGTAGGCCTTAATCCTATTTGACTAGTATCCTCCTAAAAAGAGACTCTTTGGGGGCATAAAGAGACACCAGAGCTGTGATGTGACATTGTTTTCTCAAAGTGCCTAGAAGACTGGGCCACCATCCCTGTGGAACCAAGGTGCAGAATACTGACCCTGAAATCCAATGGAATTTGCCTTGCTAGGCTTTACAATTCCTGACCTTATTCTCCTTTCAAGATTTCTCTTTTGGAAAGAAGATGTCTGCTTTATGCTGGTCCTATTGTCTTGTTTTGGGAACAGATAACTTGTCAGTTTTCACTGTAGAGAAGCATTTTACCTCATTATGCTTTCAGTTTTATTCACTCTTGATTTGGATAATATTTAGATGAAATTTGAGACCTAACAACTGACGCTGGAATAGGCTAAGTGATTTAGGTTGTTAGGATAGAATTTGTGTGTTTTGCATGTGAGAAGCATAAGGATTTTCCGAGCAGAAGAGTACAGTATGATATCTGAATTATGTCCCCTATGCTTATAGGTAGAAAAAAACCTTATCTCTCAGCACTTCATAATCTGACTATTTAAGGAGACATGCGTGGCAATGAGGTTGCTAGCAGGCAGACCAGCGGAGGCTGATTTGGGCGGTAGGGAAATGAAGTGCTTTGCAGATAGTGGTAAAGTACTGTTTATTCTCAGGTGCACTACTGTCGGTGCTGTGGAATACACTGACACTGTCCCCTCTTCTGATGAAGAGAAACCAAGGTGGCTGGTATCTGAGGCATGAGAGGGCAGCCCTAGGTGTGCCTGTGAAGGTGTTTCTGGGAGACTGGCCTTGGAGCCCACAGACTCCGTGGGGAAGGTTATTCCTCATTTTTTTTTTTTTTTGTCTTTTTGAGACAGGGTCTTGCTATGCAGTTCAGATTGGCCTTGAGCTCACTTTTGTAGCCCAGGCTGGTCTCGAACTCACACCAATCTTCCTGCCTCAGTCTCCTGAGTGCTGGGATTACAGGTGTGTGCCACCACGTCCAGCCCTTGGTTATTCCTCATTGCAGTGGGCTTTTCCCAATCAGCTGGGGTCCTGGATAAAACAAAGGGAATGGATAAAGCAGTAGAAGGAGAATTCTTACTTTCTCTTCAGAAGTTTTCATTCTCTGCTCCTGCCCTTCACTGTCAGGACTCCAGGTTCTCTGGTGTTCATTCATACTGGTGTGGCAGAAGCCCACAGTTCCCTGGGCTCTCTGGTCTTTGTGCACAGACCAAAGACTCCACCACTGGCATCTCTGATTCTGAGACCTTCAGTCTTGGACTGAGCTAAGCTGTCATATCCCAGGGTCTTAGCCAGCCCTGCCCTTAGAGTTCCTCTGTGTCAGCCTGCCTACTCGTTCTGTCTCTCTGGAGAACCCTGATCAAAGCAGACTTTAGTTATGGAAACTTTATAGAAGTTTGGGCCTTTACTGGAAAGATAGCTAGAAAAGAAATCTTTTGTTATTAAAGAAACACACTGCCAGAGACTGAGTGTCCTCATGTCTGTTCCCTTTTCTCAGTAGAATATAGCCCGTATTCTATTGGCTTCTGCCAGAGTTTGTGGCTTCCCACTTAGAGATGGCTAATATTTAATTGTTGACAAATGGAGTGGCATGGGCTTGATATAATGCCTTCTTAGGACAGGGGCAAAGCTGCCTGGGAGCCTTCCTGGCCCCTGCTGGGGAGTGCACACTGTGTCCTGCTGGGAGATGGAGGTCACATCTCAGGTGGAAAGAACTGGGTCCCAGATCCTGGTGGGCCTGTCACTCTGCCTGAGAGCTTCTAGCTGAATTCATTTGGGAGAAGGAAATATGATTCTGTCTTATTTAAATCCCGCATGTTCACACCTTTTATTCTAATAGAAATAAGAATAGCACAAATAAATTATTTATATACATGTGAAAACACATGGTCTAAGTAAATACTAAGATATTTAATTTATTTTTTAAAATTTAATATTTTTATTGTTTAAATTTAACAATGGTTATATTACATATTTTCATCATCAGATCAGTTTAGATTAATACATATAAGTATATAAGATTGATCAAACAATTAAACATTAACATTTTTAAATCAACATTACTTTTTTTTTTCTTTTTAATGACAGCAATTTTGATGTGGGGGTGTCTTAGTTGTAAAGGGTCAACATTATTTCACCATGTACTTTTCTCCTGTTTTTGTAGCCAACCTTGTGTGGTAAAAACCACACTGATATTTCCCCTTAGTTAAATGTAGAATGACAGACAGGGAGGATTATATTAACTAGATGTGGATCAATCAGTCAGGTTTCATAAAGAGAACATAAACACATAGCAAAAGAACATTTCGTGGCTGCAAATTCTCAAGAGCCTAATGTGAATTTGACATTTGCGAATGAATCCAAGCTAAGTATAATTTTTTTGGGTTGGGTATAAAAAGAATGCCTGAAGTCAGCAGCTAAATGAAAATAATAATATAAAACAAATAGCTCTGTACTGAATCTTGTCCACCTGAGGACAGTCCCCAACCTCTTTCTTCTTGAACTAACAGGAAATTGAAAATTCAATCAGGTTTTTCCTATGAAATGTATCCAACCAATCATTTATACCAGCCTCTGAGAAGTTATTTACAAGTAACAGCAAATTGCTTACAGGTCCTTTTATTCCCAAGGGAGTAGAAGAGGGGGAGGGGCAACTGGAAATGGGAGGGGACAAATAAGCATTGGAGAAAGAGGGGAAGCAAATGGTCTAGAATAATCACTGACTCATTTGCCAATCATTTATTTAATGCCTCTTATACACTTCATGTATTGTTCCACATGTTGAGAGTTTAAAGACTAATGATATTTAATTTTTAAAATATATTAAGATTCTGGGGCCTGTGAGATGGCTCAGCAGTCTAAAGAACTTGCTTAGGCAAGCTTAGGCAACTGCAGAGACCGCAGTTTAATCCCTGGCACCACATGCTGCACCAGCCCCACCACCCAGGGCAGGCTGAGCCAGGCATAATTAAAAATAATAATTAAAAAATTAAAAAACATATTAAGATTCTTATAATGTTGTTGAGTGGGTAAACATATAAATTGACTACAAAACAAAGTAAGGCCATTGGATTTTTATTTCATCAATGTCCATTAATTTCCACAGGCACTTCTCTGTTGGCTCAGTAAAATTACTCTGCATTACTGGACATTGAGCTTGGTTCAGAGATGTACAAATAACTATGACTAGTTAGAGACTTTCTCCAATTTGATATATGGGAATTGGGAAGGATAGAGTCTCTTTTTCTTTTGGATTATTAGTTTCTATAAGTGCAATCAGGAAATTTCTAATACAGCTTGTACATGAATTTCCTGGAAGCCTTTAGACACTTGATAATAAAAAGTGAATTAATAAATGCCTGATTTATTTTTGTGCCATATGTAACCCATGTGATGTCCATTTTAATATTTGTCTTTGTTTTTGTCCTCTCCTGGCACCCAAACCCACTACGTTCAAACTAAAACTCAAGAGTTTCTTTGCCTTTCTCTAGATGAACATGGGCTCTTTCAGGCACTGGCAGGCAATTGTTCAAAGAGTGTAGGGGAAAGGGAGGAAGGAGAAAATACACTGCACAACAGGTAGTTTTATACTACAAAAATCTCTCCTTAGTAATCTCTTCCTCAGTCTCTTCATTGGCCTCTGATATTGTGCTTCGTTTTACCTCTTCATCTTCTCCAAAGTCTCTCCATTTCCAAATACTGGAACCTGACTCCTGAATCTATCTTACTTAGAGTAATTAGCAGGGGTCCAGCTCACTGGACTCCCCTTCCTATCAGTCTATTCTGACAAAGGTGCTTTCCTTAGAATACAGCAGAGTACAGATTTCAGCATGTTGAGTCACTTATAAAAATGACTGGAAAAATAAAATTTATGTAGACATGGAGAAAAATTATACTAGAAGTATATTCTTGGATAGGGTGAGCTAAGGCAGCATGTTCACAAATAAGTATATCCCAGTGTGGGAGTTTATCTTTCACTGGATGTGTGTCAGCAAGTTTATGTTTTCACAAAGATTCCATGTGAATAATATATTCTTACAAAAATATATTCACCCTGGTGCATACTGATAGGTACTTGATCTCAAGGGCAGGTGGGTAGGTGGTAGACAAAGAAGTAAGGACGACAGGTATTTAATCTCTGGGTAAGTTTGCAAGTGAGAAAGTGGGAGATCATTACTGTTTGCTCTCTGTTTTTCTTGTGCCTTTCTTTGGATCCTAATTTTATTAGGAAACTAGGTTGAGGAAGTTCTTTCTGGAGAATAGTGAATGTCAAGGTACACTGGGTGTGGATTGGGGACCCTGATTATTTCTTTTAAAGTCAGAGTTTCCTGTGTTAATGGCTTGGTAGAATCATGGATGTATTTCAAGCCTTGGCAATAAGGAAGGATGTAGACCAGTAGTTCTCAACCTTTCTAATGCTGTGACCCTGCAATACAGTTCCTCATGTTGCGGTGACACCAAACCAAAAAATAATTTTGGTGGCTACTTCAAAATTGTAATTTTGCTACAGTTATGATTCGAAATGTAAATACCTGATACGCATTATGTATTTTCCGATGGCTTTAGGCAACCCCTGTGTTTTGGTCATTCAACCCCCGCCGGGGTCGTGACCCACAGGTTGAGAACCCCTGAATTGTAGACCTTTGTAAGCATGGACTTCCTGAGAGTGCTCCACAGATTAGGTTTCCTTTAATTCATCCTTCTGATTCTTTCTTATATTCAAAGGCAGTTCGTCCTGTTTTTATTTTGCATTGCTATTGGCATATTTTTGGAAGGTCTCTAAATCTATAGTGGCAGTTTCGCAGAGTATAAGAGATTTTATTATTATTATTATTATTATTATTATTATTATTATTATTATTATCATCATATGTAGCATTCAGTCTGTTTGCTGTCATTAATAAACCTTCCAAGCAATATTGTCACAATGTATAATATTAGTAGAAGTTTCTCTGGGGATAAATATAAGGGAATGTTTCATATTCTGCTTGTTTTTGAATCCACATCTTTATGGGCAGAGGTGTAAGAAAATGTTCAAAATTCAACTGAAGAAATATAAGACCTATGGAATTAGTAAGCAGCATTAACACATGACCCTAATTCATACAGAATTGCTTTTGCTAAATTAGGAAAACACGTTAGTCAAATTAATGTGCTTCTAACATTTTATTCCTTTCTGGTTATTTTCAATTGAACATACAAAATAGTTCTCACTTGAGTTGTACAATAGAAGAAATTTTTAAGGTATTTCATCTAGAATATGTTAACCTAAAAAATTTATAAGCAAAGTGAGTTGTGCACTTAAATACTCAGCTCGAAACTACCTTTTGAGAAGAATTAGCCTGTACTTCATTTTTTAAAACATAATCTATCACTGATACTTTAAGAGATTTAAGATTCAGTCTTAAGATATGAATCTAGTGTGAGTAAAGCCTGGAATTTCTGGCATTTTAAGAAGCTGTAAAGTAATATGTCTGAATGTACGGGAACCCAAGGGCTATTGGGGAATCTGGCCCCAAAAATGTTTAGAGAAATTAGAATCTCAAGGACCTGCTTAGATTCCAAAATTAATCAAAATTTATCAGAAAGTGTTGCTGTTGGCTGCTAGGTGCTGTTGAGCTTTAAAATAGTTTTTTCACAGATATTTGGAAATTCAAGGAAATACAAAATTGTAGCCTGTCAAGAATATGGTATTTGGCCCAGTCTCTTATTTTCAAGTACTACTCTTGAGAGAATGACAGTAACTGAATTTACACCAGGAGCAGTACATTATCAAAAAGACAAGAGTGAGATGTATTCCAAACATAGTTTTAGTGTTACATTGTGCTATAATCAATATGCTGAACCTTTTGAAGGTTCTTGAGACCAATATCTGATTCATCCTGTGTACATAAGTGTATGGTTTTACTATTGATATGTTTTCTGTTTTGTCTGCTTCCAGTCACTTCGTTGTTTAATCCATAACACATTCAGCTGTGTTATGCCCTTAAGTTCTTGTTTTCTTCTT
>PVJA010035408.1:0-21846 GCA_004027025.1 Myocastor coypus | reverse complement strand
TTTTTTTTTTTTTTTTTTTAATTTTATTTATTATTTTTATTCTTGTTTCAGAACCTTTGTTTATTCACTCATTTTTATGGCTGGCTCAGCCCTCCCCAAGGGCAGGGCTGGCGCAGCATGTGGTGCCAGAGATTGAACCGCGGTCCCTGAAGCCGCCCAAGCTTCCCCAAGCAGGCGCTTTAGACCACTGAGCCATCCTGCCAGGCCCCTGTACTTTCATTTATGCATTTTAAATAATTGATGATGCTAATCTGAGAGTGTTAGGCAGAAGGTAATAAATATCAAGAAAATTGATAGGAATATCATATCAATTAAAACAGTGTTTAAGTCTGGAGCTTGAAGGATCCCAGGTTCAAGGCCAGCCTGGGGAACTTAGGAGGACTGTGTCCATATACAGTACAGAACAGAGGACTTGCAGCCTGGCCTACCAATTTTATTGCACACAATAATGTTTATTCATTTATAAATAAATAAGTTTGTTTTCCATTTTTCTGGGCATAGGGCTATTTCTCAGTCCCTTTCCACAGGAGTTCCCACTCCTTTACTTCAGCTGGCCCTGGTAGTGGAGTACCTACCGCCTTTTCAAATACTGCTGTTGAGTTTTCTCAAGACCAGTTACATTCAATTTTAATTTGTTTCTGTGCTACTGGGGGTTGAACCCAGGCCTTTGCACTGAGTATATTCCTAAGCTCTTTATATTTTATTTATTTATTAGTATTATTTTTTAATGTATTGCATGTAGGGGCTCACTACGCGGCTCGGACTTTTAGTGGGCCTCCAGTTTTCAAGCCTCCCAATGCTGGGATCACAAGCGTGTTCTACCACCTTTAAATTCCATATTTTATTTTTTTGAGACAATCTTGTTAAGTTGCCAAGACTAGGCAAAGTTTTGATCCTCCTGTCTCACTCCCTGAGAGTCCTGAGATTATAGGCATGTGCTACCATGCCTGGTTGTGTTGGTGTTATTAATCTTCCACATAGAAGTCACCTTTTCCAAATAAAATTTGTCTAGGGCTTGTCCTTTGAATGCCATTGGAGCAAACAAAAAATAAAAATTGGTTGTAAAACAGAGTTTAACAGTTTCTATTTGTTTTAGTTACTCTTCTCTTGTTGCTGAGACAAATACCTGACACTCAAAATGAGGGAAGGAAAGGTTTATTTAGCTCACAGTTACTAGAGGTTTCAATGCATATTCAGCTGGCTCCAAAGCAGACTGGCACATGGCAGAGGGCAACCTTTCATGGCGGTGGGCAGAAAGCAAGAGCAAGAGAGCACTGGGAGAGCTAGCAGCTGCTCAAGCAGTTAACTTCTATTTCCTACCTACATTGAAATGCAAATCACCTGCCCCAGGAGGTGGGCAGCACCCATTTCCACAATAATCACAAATTCCAGAAGCAGCCCCGTGATATAGCATGTGGCTTTGAGGGGGACACTTGTGCACAAACTATAACACTATTCAAACCCCCCCTCCCCAGGTGTTTTTAATTCCCTATATCCTTCCAGGCTTTTCCTTAGCTCTTTCTAAAGGGAGTGTTTAGCCAGTTATAAATTATTATTATTATTATTATTTTTTGTATTATGGTCTGCTCAGCCTGCCCTGAGGGTGGGGCTGGTGCAGCATGTGGTGCTGGGGATCGAACCTCCGTCCCTGCAGTTGCCTAAGCTTTCCTAAGTAGGTGCTTTTTTTTTTTTTTTTTTGAGACAGGGTCTCACTGTGCAGTTCAGGCTGGCTTTGAGCTCACTTTTGTAGCCCAGGCTGGTCTCAAACTCACAACGATCCTCCTGCCTCAGCCTCCCAAGTGCTGGGATTACAGGCGTGAGCCACCACGCCCGGCGGGATAAGTAGGTGCTTTAGATCACTGAACCATCTTGCCAGCCCCAATATTTTTAGACTTTCTCTTTTATATCTTATTTTTATTTTGTTGTTCATCTTTTTTTTTTTTTTTTTTTTTTTGAGACAAAGACTATGTAGTTAGGCCAGCTTTGACCTCTGTGTAGTCCAGACTGGCCTTGGACATGTGGTGATCCTCTTCCTTCCACCTCCTGAGTGCTGGAATTACAGGTATGTGCCACCATGCCTGGCTACTTCCTATATTTAAAACCTGTTAGACATTTTCTGCTTAACAAGTCACTTCTCATATTTAGGGACTAGGGTCCAATCAGGAGAGAAACTACATACAGCATTTTGAGCAAAGTTTTAATATAATTATCTATAGCAAATAATTGCTGTAACTTGGAAGTAACTAGTAAAAAGTAAAGAAATAGAGCTGGGGCAATAGCTCATTGGCATAAGCACCTATCTGACAAGCACAAGGTCCTGAGTTCAATCTCTGGTACCACATGCCATGCTAGTCCCAAAACTGGGTGGGGTAGCACAGACCCAGCGCTGGGGAGGCTGAGAAAGGAGGATCACTATGAATCTGAACTGCATAGTGAGACTGTGTACAAAGAAGTAGAACTAAAAATAAATTTTTAGTTTTAAAATTTATTTAAAAATTTCTTAAAAATAAATAACATGTGGAAACATGGTTAGCATCATCAGCAAGGAGGAAAATGCAAATAAAAGCCACAATTACATACCACTTCCTGCCCACTAGGATTGCTATAACCTAAAAGACAGATAACAAGTGCCAGAGCAAGTGTGAAGAAATTAGAACTTTTATATACTGTTGGTGAGAATGTAAGATGATTGTTGTTGCCATGGAAATAAGTCTGACATTTCCTCAAACAGTTAAACCCAGAATTATCATGTGATCCATGTATATGTCATTCCTATGAATATATACCTGATACTGACTGGAGATACATACCCAAGAAAATTGAAAAGTTTATGTCTCTTTAAAATTTTATTTATTTTTTTTTATTTAAAGTTTTTAATTACTTTTAATAAGAAATACCAATATGATAGTTTCACAGCACAGTAGTAGTACATTCACAATAATTGACACATTGCATATTGTCCTAATAATAATAATAATAATAATAATAATAATAATACAGAGAACAGGTTGTGGGCATGCTACATTTTCTAGTTAATATTGGTAAGGACAGAAAAAAAAAAAAGAAAATTCTTTTCGAACCAAGGGGAAGTAGATATATACATAGTTCAATGTTCCATAATTACAGTGGGTTATCAGTGCAACTGGCAATGTTGGAGGTTGTTGATTTAAGCCTCTTACAGCTCATCATACTAATCTAGTTCTGTGTTTTATGCCTTGTAATTAAGCTTTTCTGCTGGGTGATCAAGGGCAAGTTAAAGCAAGACTTGTCTACCAAACCTTTCATAATTTGTATTTTCCAAGGTCAGATTCCTTCAGGATTAACTTTGGAACCATGTACAGTGCTTCGTAGAACTGTTGTCAGTGTCAGCCTTTGGGATGAGTCACAGCCATTGCTTGACCAGTTTGCTTTCTGTGAAAGCCTGAGAGAATGTTTTTCTCTGGGTGACTCTCCTTAGATACACTATAGTTCATTTATTCCTTTCCTCTGAGGTCTCATAATCTCCTTGACCAGAAAATTTGGGACACCACTGAGTTATAGGATATAACAGCACAGGTTCTCTTACGTCCTGAGTCCTTACTGACCTTGAAGATCTAGGGCCAAAATATTGGCTATTCTCATAGCCCTTTTTTTTCTCCAATTTTTGGTCTGTTAACTTACATTTTCAACCCTCCAACCGAGAAGCTTCGTGATACTATTACTCTATAACATATATAATTGAGCTTAACATCACTGGCTTTCTAAATATCAAACATCTTTGACTTAATTTGAAATTGATATTGTCTAACAATCATTGATATTCTAATAACTCTCTGTAGAATGTGATAAAAGCAGTTATACATTTTTACGCAGACATTTAGAAATACAAGGATGTACAAAATTGTAGCCTGTCTAGCCTGTGGCATTTTGCCCAGTATCTTACTCATAATTAATACCTTTTTTTTTTAAACCCAACCATTTACTTGAGAGAGAGTATAACAGTAACTGAATTTACACTGGGAGCAGTACACATCAAAAACATGAGAATGATATGCATTCCAAGCATAGTTTTAGTGTTGCATGGTACTAATGGATAAAGATCCACTTTTTTTTTTTTTTTTTTTTTTTTTTGGAGACAGGGTCTCGTTATGCAGTTCAGGCTGGCCTTGAGCTCACTTTTGTAGCCCAGGCTGGTCTCGAACTCACACTGATCCTCCTGCCTCAGCCTCCCTCCCAAGTGCTGGGATTACAGGCGTGCGCCACCACGCCCGGCCCATTCATTTTTTTAAAACTTTATTTATTTATTTATTTATGTTATGGCCAGTTCAGCCTGCCCTGGGAGTGGGGCTGGTGTAGCATATGATGCCAGGGATTGAACCATGGTCCCTGCGGTTGCCTAAGCTTGACAAACAGGTGCTTTAGACCACGGAGCTATCTTGCCGGCCCTATCCACTCATCTGTTGATGGACATATAGTTTGCTTCCAAAATTTTGCTATTGTGCTATAATCAGGGGTATGTGTATATCCTGTAATGTGATGTCTTTAACGGTTGGAAAGACGCAGAAAAGAGAAATGCCTAGGTCAAATGAAATTTCACACAAAAAAATTGAACTTTGTCAGTCCTTTTTCTACCATTTATTGAGTTGATTGTGTAATTTTTTCCCCTTCTTTAATTTATTGGCCGGTGTATGTTGTATCATCTTTGCATCTCTGGGATGAAGCCTACTTGGCCATGATGTCTGATCTTTTTGAAGATTTGTTAGCAGTTTGTTTGCCTGCATCTTGTTGAGGACTTGCTTCAGTCTTGATACACTGAAGAAGCTGGCCCATAGTTCTCATTTTTGGATGGATCTTTGTCTTTTTTTTTTGAATCAGAGCAATGCTAGCTAGCTTCTAGGAGTACCTTTAAGAGTACTCCTTCCCTTTTAATTTCATTAAAAAAGCTTGAGGAGTATCCAACTTAAAAGTTTCCTGAAGTTTTTGTTTAAGTTAGTAGTGAACCCATGTGGGCCTGGGCTTTTCTTGGTAGGTTTTATTTATTTTTATTACTGCTTCAATTTCATTGACTACTATTGGATTATTCAGGATTTTTTAAATCCTCTTGTCACAGTTTTGGTAATTTGTATGTATCTGGGAATCTATCCATTTCTTCTAAATTCTGCAGTTTATTAGCATAGAGGTTTGTGTAGTAGTTTCTTTTTTTTTTTTTTAAGAATTTTTTATTTATTTATTTTTTTCTTGTTTCAGAACTTTTGTTTATTTATTTTTATGGCTGGCTCAGCCTGCCCTGAGGGCAGGGCTGGCGCAGCATGTGGTGCCAGGGATTGAACTGCGGTCCCTGCAGCTGCCTAAGCTTTCCTAAGCAGGCACTTTAGACCACTGAGCCATCCTGCCGGGCCCTGTGTAATAGTTTCTAATAATCTATTTGATCTTGGCAGTGTCCATTGTGATAGTACGCATTTCACTTCTAAGACCCCATTGATTTGCATCTTTCCTGTTCTTTTTTAGTTAGGTTGGTGTAGTGGTTGGTTGATTTTGTCAACTTGAGAAGCTAAGAGTTTACCTAAATCATCTCAACAATTCTACACCCTAGGGGTGATGCAACATTTAAAGAAGGATGGAGGACCCTAGTCTTCCTTGAAAGAGCTCTAGTCTTCCCATCAGCTTGGATGTTATCTCCTGGCTGTAGCACAGACTCTTGGTTTCTGCTTGGATCCTTCAGCCTTCTGGTGTAGAGTCATTGGCCTTCTGTCACAAATTCATCAACACCCTGATTTGCACAGAACACTGCTGTGAGCTCCAGACCTTGAACTGAATCCTTGTCTCCAGTGTATAGATGCCCTCTGTACACTTCCTCATCTGACTCTGTGGCTGAACATTGTAAGCAATTTTGGAATTTCTTATACACTTATATATCCTATGTTATATCTGTACTTCTAGTAAAACCCTGACAGATACAGATTTTGGTACCCAGAGTGGCTATAGAGGAACAGAATATAATGATGGCATTTTTAAGGGCTTTAGGAGTTCTTGATGTTGGCTTTGTGATTTGATGAGACCTGAAGACACCATAGTCTCCTGATCTTGAGTATATTGATAATTCTTGGCATGAACTCTTTAAGTTAATATACCACTTAGATCCATTTGATTATTCTAATTTACTACTTGTGAGATGTTAGGAATTTAGTGATACAGTACATAGAAATTTTTTTTAATTTTTTAAATTTTTTTCTTGTTTCAGAACCTTTGTTTGTTTATTCACTCATTTTTATGGCTAGCTCAGCCCACCCCGAGGGCAGGGCTGGCGCAGCATGTGGTGCCGGGGATCGAACTGAGGTCCCTGAAGCCACCCAAGCTTTCCCAAGCAGGCGCTTTAGACCACTGAGCCATCCCGCCGGGCCAGTACATAGAAATTTTGAATTTTTTGGCGGAGTAAGGACTATAATCATGCTGGCTGGTTGGTCTTAGCCTTACTAGATAAAATTCTTGGTGAAAACAAGAAGTTCAAAGATTCTATAAGAATTTGCAGGCCAGACAGATAGCTCAGTAGAATAAGTACTGGCCTGGCAAGCACAGGGTCCTGAGTTCAATCCCTGGTATGGAGGCGCTGGGGGGGATTCTATAAGAAACTTAGAAATCTCTCAGTTTGTCCTGAAAGATAATATCCTCTCTTTTGGCCACAAGGCTGAGATTGCAGAAACCCAAATGCAGGCCCTCATTCAACTGGCTGAACTGGAATGTAAATTTAATGCTCAGCCTCAAAGAGTATCTGAAACAAAGGTGAGGGCACTGTTAGGAAGAAAATGGAATCCCACAAATCGGGTCAGAGACGTGTGGGAGGGCCCTGAGAAGGCTGAGGATATTGAGTTCCTGGATGCTTAATGAGACTGTTTTTGCCTATGGAAGAGATTTCCCCACCCACTATGGTAGAGGTATCACTCCTACCTCCTGCTGTAGTGTCTCCTAATATATCTAGGGAAACGAATCCTTTCTTGACCGAACAGGATAATGCTGAGACTCCTCTCGATTGACTCTCGCAGTCCATTTTTGCCTTTAGGCCCATAACAGGATTAATTTTCATAAGGCACCTAATGTGAGGTACATAATGTGATCCATGAGGAGATTCATTATTCTCCCAAAAAGCTACTGGAGTTTTCTAATTCTCATAAGCAGAAGCCTAATAAGTAAGCTTGGGAATGGATTTTATGAGTGTGGGATAATGATGGCAAAAACATACACCTAGATCAGGCTGGCTTTGTTGATATGGGCCCATTAAGTAGGGATTCTGAATTTAATACTGCCTCTTGTGGAGTAAAGTGTTAATATTTTATTTGGCTGGTTAACTGAAATATGGCTCAAAAGAAGGCCCACTGTGAATGAGTTAGAGATGCCTGATATTCTGTGGTTTACTATTAAGGAGGGGATTCAGAGGCTTAGGGAAATGGGAATGCTGGAGTGGATCTGTCTGTTAAACCTAATCCTCCACATTTGGATGATCTCCAAAACGTAATCTTTACTAACACCTTGAGAAACAGATTTTTGAGGATTTACCAGCATCCTTGAAGAGCCCTATCATTGCTCTTCTCTGTATGCCTGGCCTTATAGTGGGGATCGCAGTTAATCAATTAGGAAATTTAAGGGCAGTGGGCTTGATTGGATCTCAGAGTGGCAGAGGTCAAGTGGCAGCACTTAATTGTCAAAGGCAGAGTCCCCATTCTTACCATAATGGACAGCAGAAGCAGAATAATGGGTAGAACAGTTTGACACATGCAGACCTGTGGCATTGGCTGATTAGCCACGGTGTTCCCAAAAGTGAAATAGATGGAAAGCCTATGAAATTTTTGCTATATTTACATAGTTAAAAAAATTTAAAGGCAAAAAGACAGAGACTAACTTCAAATTATGGTAATAGATAATCATGGCCCCTCAATCAGTTCCCAGATTTGAGCCAGTTTATAGATCCAGAACTCCATGAATGATGGGGAGGCCAGGTCTCCTTGGGGAAGGATCCTAATGCCCCCAAAATTTGTATAGTCAGTCTTTCTCCCATCCTCTCCAGAGGGACCTAAGGCCTTTTGCCCAAGTCACTATACATTGGGGAAAGGGGAATGATCAGACATTTTGGGGACTACTGGACACTGGTTCTGAACTGACACTGATTCCAGGGAATCTGAAACATCATAGTGGCCCTCCAGTAAGAGTAGGGGCCTATGGAGGTCAGGTGATCAGTGGAGTTTTAGCAAAGGTCTGACTCACAGTGGATCCAACAGGCCTGCAAATTCATCCTGTAGTCATTTCCCTTGTTCCAGAATGTATAATTGGGATACTTATATTTGGTACTCGGCAGAATCCTCACATTGGTTCCCTAACCTGTCATATT
This sequence comes from Myocastor coypus, assembly GCA_004027025.1. Lineage (NCBI taxonomy): Eukaryota > Metazoa > Chordata > Mammalia > Rodentia > Myocastoridae > Myocastor > Myocastor coypus. Next base: position 13,487 of record PVJA010035408.1, on the reverse strand, counting down.
AGGGCTATAATGCTTAGAAAGGCAAAATAGAAGCCATTAGAGTTACTGTTGCTGGTGAAATAATGAACCAAAAGCAGTATCACATTCCTGGAGGGATTGCAGAGATTAGTGCCACCATCAAGGACTTGAAGGATGCAGGGGTGGTGATCCTACCACATCTCCATTTAATTCTCCCCTTTGACCTGTTCAGAAGACATATGGCTCTTGGAGAATGACTGTACATTATAGTAAACTGAATCAAATAGTGACTCCAGTTGTAGCTGTGATGCCAGATATGGTTTCTTTGCTTGAGCAGATTAACACATCTCCTGATAGTTGGTATGCAATTGTTGATTTGCCAAATGCCTTTTACTTCATACCTATGCATAAGGTTCATCAAAAACAGTTTGCTTTCAGTTGGCAAGACCAGCAGTATACCTTTACTCTCTTATCACAAGGGTATATTAACTCCAGCCCTGTATTATACAACTTAGTTTGTATGGATCTTGCTCACCTTTCTCTTCTTCAAGATATCACACTGGTCCATTACATTGATGATGTAATGCTGATTGGGCCTAGTGAGCAGGTGGCAACCTCCTTGGATTGGCTAGTACAGAATTTGAGAGCTGGAGAATTAGAAATAAATACTACAAAAATTCAAGATCCTTCTATCTCAGTGAAGTTTCTAGGAGTCCAGTGGTGTGGAGCATGTAGAGATATTCAAAGGTAAAAGATAAATTGTTGCATCTGACTTCCCCTATGAACAAAAAGGAAGCATAGTGCCTAGTAGACCTATTTGGATTTTGGTCACCATATTCTTCATTTAGGTGTTTTACTCTGGCCCATTTGCCGAGTGACTCAAAAAGCTGCTAATTTTGAGTGGAGCCCAGAACAGCAAAAAGCCCTGCAACAGGTCCAGGCTGCTGTTCAGATGCTCTGCCCCTGGGACCATACGATCCAGCAGATCCCATGGTACTTGAAGTGTCAGTGGTAGATAGGGATGCTGTTTGCAGTTTCTGGCAATCCCCCATAGGTGAATTGCAGTGGAGGCCTTTAGGATTTTAGAGCAAGGCTCTGACATCATCTGCAGACAATTATTTTCCTTTTGAGAAGCAGCTCTTGGCCTGCTACTGGGCTGTAGTGCAAACTGAATGTTTGACACCAGGTCATCATGAGACCTGAGTTGCCTATCATGGCTTGTCATACATTTATGACAGAGCCAGGGCAGGTCCAGAGGGTACAAGTAAATTACATGAGGAAGTTGCTGAGATACCTATGGCTCCTATGCCTGCTCTCTTGCCTTCTGTTTCCCAGCATGCACCTATGACATAGTGGGGTGTGCCATATAATCAGCTGTCAGAGGAAGAGAAGATAGGGCCCGGTTTACAGATGGCTCTGCATGCTATGTAAGCATCACCCTCAAGTGGACAGCTGCAGTGTTACAGCCCCTTTTTAGGAAGTCAATAAAGGACAGTGGTGAAGGGAAATCCTCACAATGGGTAGAACTTCAGGCAGTGCATCTGGTAGTACATTTTGCCTAAAAGAAGAAATGGTCGTATGTGGAGTGTGTTCTGATTCATGGATGGTGGTTCAATGGTTTGGTTGGACTGTCAGGAACTTGAAAGGAACATGATTGGAAAATTGGTGACAAAGATATTTGGGGAAGAGGTATGTGGATAGACCTCTCCCTGTGGGCAAAGAATGAAAAAATATTTGTTTCCCATATGAATGCCCACTAAAAGGTGACATCAAGTGGATAAAATGACCCATTCTGTGGATAATAGCCCATCTCCTTCAGCCACCCTTCATTGCCCAGTGTACCCATGAACAAAGTGGCCATGATGGCAGGGATGGAGGTTATGCATGGATTCAACAACATGGATGCCCACTCACCAAGGCTGATCTGGCTACAGCCACTACTAATTGTCCAATATGCCAGCAACAAAGGCTAACATTGAGTCCCCGATATGGCATCATTCCCCCAGGTGATAAGCCTGCAGTCTGGGGGCAGGTTGATTATATTGGACCACTTCCATCATGGAAGGGACTGCATTTTGTTCTCACAGACATAGATATATACTCTGGATATGGATTTGCCTTCACTGCACAAATGTTTCTGCCAAAACTACCATCCATGGACTTACAGAATGCCTCACCCACCATCATGGAATTCCACACAGCATTGCCTTTGTTCAAGTAACACATTTTACAGCCAAAGAGAAGCAGCAGTTGGTGCATGCTTATGGAATTCACTGGTCTTATCATATTCCTTACCCTCCAGAAACAGCTAGTTTGATAGAAAAGTTGAATGGTCTTTTGAAGACAGTTACAGTGCCAGCTAGGTGGCAGTAGTTTGCAGGGCTGAAGTAAGAGTACTTCAGCCGGGCATGGTGGTGCACCCCTGTAATCCCAGCACTTGGGAGGCTGAGGCAGGAGGATCGGTGCGAGTTTGAGACCAGCCTAGGCTACAAAAGTGAGCTGAAAGCCAGCCTGAACTGCATAGTGAGACCCTGTCTCAAAAAGACAAAAAAAAAAAAAAAAAAAAAAAAAAAAAAAAGAAAAAAGAAAAAGAAAAAAGAGTACTTCAAAAGGCTGTATATGCTTTAAATCAGCATCCTCTGTATGGTACTGTGTCTCGCATAGGTAGGACTCATGCATCCAAGAATCAAAGGGCAGGAGTAGGAATGGTACCACTCACCATTACCCTTAGTGATTCACTAGCAAAATTTTTGCTTCCTGTCCCCACAACCTTGTGTTCTGCTGGACTAGAAGTCTTAGTTCCAGAGCAGGGAAGGCTTGTACCAGGAAGTACAACAATGATGCCATTGAGCTGGAAACTGAAGGTTTCCTTCTGATCACTTTGGCCTCCTCATGCCTCTGAGGAAACAAGCTAAAAAGAGAGTCACAGTGTTGTCAGGAGTGATTGGCCCAGACTATCAAGGGGAAATTGGGTTACTACTCCACAAAGGAGGAAGGGAAGAATATACAAGAAATACAGGAGATTTCTTAGGGCGCTTCTTATTATTGCCATGCCCTGTTATTATAGCCAATGGGAAACTACAACAGCCTAAGACAGGCACAAGGACAAATGGTCCAGAACCTTCAGTAATGAAAGTGTGGCTCACTCCACTAGGGAAAGAACCAAGGCTGGCTGAAGGCCAAGGGAATACAGAATGGGTAGTGGAAGAAGGCAGCTGCAAATACCAGCTGCGACCCTGGAATCAACTACAGGAAAGAGAATTATAATTGTACTATTTCACTGCTATGTGGTTCTGTTATAACATTGGTGGGTTTAATACCAATTCTTAAGGATTATTAAAACTATATTAATATTGAAGTTATCAAATGATTACGCATAAGCATCAAGCAAAGAAAATCTACCTATTTGGGTAAGGGGATTAGAGGGTTTCCATTTGTACACAGAATAGGTATATAACATATAACTAGGTGCAATTATATGCAAAACTTTGTATATGAAGACTGTTTCAAAGAAATATGTCTAGTTGCCAAGTTAACAAGGGGTGGATTGTAGTGGTTGGTCCATTGTATCAACTTGAGAAGCTAAAAGCTTAACTAAATCATCTCAGTGATTCCACACCCTAGGATGTGGATGCCACACCCTAGAGTGACTCATCACTTGAAAGAGAATGAGGAAGGATGGAGGGCCCCAGTTGTCCTTGGGAGCTTCAGTCTTTTCACCATTGGCTTAGATGTTATCTCCTGGCTGTAGCACAGACTCTTGGTCTCTGCTTGGATCCTTCAGCCTTCTGGTGTAGACTCATTGGCCTGCTGTCACAGATCCATTAACATCCTGATAGAGACTTACACAGAACACTGCTATGTGTTTTGAAGACACAGTTACGGTGCCAGCTAAGTGGCAGTAGTTTGCAGGGCTGGAAAAAGGTACTTCTAAAGGCTGTATATGCTTTAAATCAGCATCCTCTGTATGGTACTGTGTCTCGCATAGGTAGGACTCTCACGTCCAAGAATCAAAGGGTAGAGTAGGAATGGTACCACTCACCAGAGGAGGCACATGCTGTCAATTTAACAGACCTTGAACTGAATAATCCTTCAGTCTCCAGTGTGTAGACCCCCCCTCTGCATGCTTCCTCATCTAACTCTGTGGCTGAATATTGTAAGCAATCTTGGAATTTCTTATACATTTATTTATTTATTTATTTATTTACTTACTTACTTACTTATTTTTCTTATACATTTATATATCCCGTGTTATATCTGTACCTCTACTAAAACTCTGACTGATATGGTTGGCTAAAGGTTTGTCTATTTCATTTATTCTTTTGCTGTTTTTTTGTTTTGTTTTGGTGGTACCAGGGCCAAACTCAGGACCTCATGCTTTCGAGGCAAGCACTTATTCCACTGAGCTATCTCTCTGGCCCTCATTTATTCTTTTGAAGAAACAACTCTTTGGTTCATTTATTTTTGGGGTGTGTTGATCTCAGTTACATTCTTTGTGTTAATTACTCTTCTCTTGTTGCTGGGGACAAATACCCAACACGCAAGCTTAGGGAAGAAAAGGTTTATTTAGCTCACAGTTACTGGAGGTTTCATAGTTTAAAGCAGCCTGAATTATATAGCAAGATCTCTAGGCACTGCACCACTGTGTCCAGGATAATTGCTGCATGCCTCCAAGAGAGGCCACCAGGCCTGGAGGGGGAGGAGGGAGGAGGAACACACTGTCAAAACAGTCTGTGCCTTTCTGCCCTCTGCAAGCCCCATCCTGGTCTTCTGGCACCACCCCTTGAGCCCTATGCTTGACAGCCCCATGATTTACATGAGGCTTTGGGAGGACAACTAGATACAAACCATAATACCACTTGTGGTTTAAGCTGGCAGGAATATGGTAATGTCAGTTCTTTTACATTTAGTTAAAGCTGATTTATTGGTCAGTTTTGAAAAAAGTTTCATGTACTGTTGAAAAAATGTATTTTGAGGTTGGATAGAAAAATTTAAATATCTGTCAAGTCTTATTTCTTCAAAAGATTTGTTCAACTATAATTTTTTTTTAAGTTGTTCTAATGTTAGTGGCATATTGAGGGCCCTTACTATAATTATGCCTATCCTTGTCTGGTCTTTTATGTCCAGTAGTATTTGTTTTATAAAGTTTGATGTGCCATAGTTCAGTGCATATGTTAATAATTGATATCTACTCCTGTTGGATTATTCCCTTGAGTAACATATGATGGCCTTCTTAGCCACTTTTGATCAGTTTTGGATAAAATCCATTTTATCTGAATAAATGGACAGCTATTCCTGCTTATTTTTGGGTTCCTGTTACATGGAATATTGTTTTCCATCCTTTGGGTTTTAGCATGTGATTTTCTTTTTGAGTTAAATGGCTTCCTAGGAATTGAGGAGGAGAGAAAAGTGAGATAAAGGATCCTATAAGGAGTAAGATATTTTAGAATTAGATATAGGAAACAGTCAAAAAAAACAAATGGAAGATGAAAGAAAAATGGGACAAAAAAATAATATGGAGCACTGAAAGAAAAAAAATTAAAAGGAAAAAGAGGCAAGAAACAAAACAAAACAAATCAGGAAGAAGGAAAGAATGAAAATGAATCCAGAAACTGAATGTTCTGTATTTTTGAATGAGTGGAGTTCTTCCAAGATCCAGTTTAGAGCTGAGCAGGCCTCCGTTTTCTCTGCCTGGCATTTCAGCCTGTGGGCTTGTTGGAAGCACACATTGCAGTGGCCCCTGGGCAGCCCTGACTGTGGCAGCATCCTTGCCGACATGTCTGTGTGCTCACTGATGGGTATGGAATCAGTCAGACCTCAGATCCACATTTGCTTCTGGGTAGCCAGGTTTCCCTACCTGTGAGCTGTGAGGTGGGGAAAGAGAGGAGATAGTTTTGTCCTCTGCACTGTCTTATGGGCTCTCTTTGTAACTTCTCTATAACTTCAGTTTTTGCTCTCTAATTCTTAGTGGGCTGATTTTTTTTCTTCTTCTCTTCTCCAAGTTGTTATTTTCCAGAGGAATTTTGCAATGGATCACCACAAGATGGCTATTTAAAAATATGTCAATCAAGTGTAGTGGTGCAACCTCTAATCCCAGCATTCAGGAGGCTGAGGCAGGAAGTTTTCCATGAGTTCTAGGCTAGCATAGGCTACAGAGTGAGTTCAAGTTCAGCAAAACTCTTTAGTAAGACCAGCCCTACTGTACTGTGTAATCCCAACATACAACCTGTAATGGTTTATGTCTAGTTGTCCCCCCAAAGCCTCATGCAGTCATGGGTAGGGACTTCTAGAGTTTGAGACCTTATTGATGATCCACTGGGATTATGTGTTTTACTACTGATGAGATTTTTTTTTTTTTTTTTTTTTTTTTTTTTTGTGGGACTGGGGTTCAAACTCACGACCTTGCACTTGCCAGGCAGGCACTTGTGCCACGGAGCTATCTCCCCAGCCCCTACTACTGATGAGATTATGGTCTGAGTACTGCTGGGAATTATAGGTGTGGCCTGAGGTGGATAGGCTAAGGCAGAGAGCCTGATGTAACTTAAAAGAGAGACAGAGAGACAGACTCGCGCTGTTGCTCTTTGCTCCCCTGGTTGGTCAATTGTCTCTGTCTCGATTATTGCTGTTCTGCCACCATGAACTGGTTGCTCTCTACCCTGTTCCACTCAACCTTGGGCCAGCCGAATATGGACTGAAACCTCCAGTAACTGTGAGCTAATAAACCTTTCCTTCCTTCATTTTGAAGGTCGGTTATTTGTCCCAGCAGCAAGTAAAAAGTAACTAAGACACAACCTTACAATGGAATTTCATTTGGGAGCAAGAAGTGATGAAGTACTGATGCGTGCATGAACCTCAGACACATTCTGAATGAAATCAGTTACAAATGGCCATACATAGTACTTCGTTTATATGTGTTGAGAGTAGGTACAATTATAGAGTCTAAAAGTAGATTAGGGTTGGCAAAACAGGAGATCCAACAAAGTGGTGGTGCAAAATTTGGGTAATTGTACTGGGAATTTCTAATGGTTTGTGGAAAGGAGTAGCTGATGTTTAGTTATTTTGTGTGTGTGGCCTTTTTTCAGTTTTTTTTCCTTTTTCTCTTTAATTTCTTATAATTTTTTCTTTCTTCCAACTTTACCTGCATATATCAGGTAATCTGAACAACTAATTTAAAGAGAGCACTATACAATACAACAAATACTGTCAGATTCTTATTTTATTTAGTGAGATTCTGTATTATTTGTAGTTTTTTCTGTTTTAGTATTATTTTATACTGTCTTTAAAAAAATAAAAAAAGGGGCCTGGCGGGATGGCTCAGTGGTCTAAAGCGCCTGCTTGGGAAAGCTTGGGCGACTTCAGGGACCGCGGTTTGATCCGCAGCACCACATGCTGCACCAGCCCTGCCCTCAGGGCAGGCTGAGCTGGCCATAAAAATGAGTGAATAAACAAAGGTTCTGAAACAAGAAAATAAATAAATAAATAAATAAATAAATAAATAAATAAAAATTAAAAAAAATATGTTTAAAAAACCAACAAAACAAAAGTATCTTTTGCCCCAGAGTATCTTTTCTGGGGCAATGAAAATGTTCCCAAACTGTGGTGATATTTGTACAATTCTGTGAACTTTGTGAATATTCTAAAAGCCATCAGATTGTATGTTTTGAATGGGTGAATTGTTTGGAAGGTGAGGACTATCTCAAAGCTATTACAAAGAAGTAAAGAGAGCTATAAAAGAATTTAGAAGTAGCAGATATAAAATAACAGCTATATACAGCTAAGGTACTGATGAAGACTGCCTCTCTCTCCTCTGTCCCTCCCCCCACCCAGTGTGTGCCCTGCCCCAGCCAAGAGCTAGCTCTGTCGCAGTGTGCTTGCTGCATGTCAGAACTTGCTAGAAATCTCTGCCAGAAATTTGCCTCAGGCTGCTTAGGGAAAGCTGTTTATAGGGTGGCATCTCACCTAACACTACTGCAAAACTGCTCCGCACAGGTGCTCTTGAAGCTGCTGAGTATGGTGTGCTGGAGCCTATGCCAGACCCCTTCCCTCCTGCACTGCCTCTTGTACAGACAAAGTCTCATTTGTGGCCAGCTGGCAAGAGGCAATATTTAAAAGGCCATGTGTACAGGATAGGCCAACAAGGACAATATGAGGCCAAGAGGCAGTGAGTCTGTAACACCACCGTGGGTAGTTGGGACATAGTTTGTTTGCTTAGGTTTTTCATTCTCTTTGGAGAACTCAAGATTATTCTTGTCACCCTTGCTGATGTGAACTTAGGAAGGAAGAAGGGAATCCTTGGGCCAGTTTCCTGGTGGCTCTTTCTGTCCATTTTTGTATTTTTCTCTGTTCCATTTGCTGGATGGTCTCTTTCAGCTCATGCCAGATCTCTTGTCATTTCATTGCTTCCATTGGTTTTTACTTTGTCTGAGCATCCTTTTAAACTTTTTAATTGTTTCATTTTATTTACCTCATTTTAAATTACAGACTCTTACTATATTTACAGCAATGTCCTCTTTGTTCTCTACCATTCTCTTTCTTTCTTTCTTTCTTTCTTTCTTTCTTTCTTTCTTTCTTTCAGTGTATTTGGTACAGGGTCTCACTATGCGGCTTGGACTTATAGTGATCCTCTTATCTCAGCCTCCCCAGTGCTGGGATTATAGGTGCACACGCTACCACTCCCAGACTCTAGACCCTCACTCTTTTGGTGATGTTAATTTTTGTTGTTCACTCACTGAAAGCTATTTTATTTAAATATTTGTGTTGTTTTACTTTTTTTTCAAATTGATGAATGGGAACTTTATTTTTTATACATAATGGTTGATGAAAAACCCTTAGTTTCTTACTAAAGAAAATCCAACATTTTAATTAAAAAAGATGTCTAACTTTGCTCATTAAATACTATTCACAGTTTCTAAAACAACTTGAAAACATCTAGCACACCCAATCTCAATACAAAGGCTGTCTACCTTTAGTCTCTGTCCCAGTTCTAGTTTTTACAGACCATTGGTGTTGCCCAGTGATGGCCCCAGAGTCTCTCATGGGCGAGATAAGTGCTCAGCTGCTTCAGGACACCATTGCATCCAATTTGTAATCTTTATCTGTGCAGTGACAGAAATTTTTTTTCTATTATGTTGTTTTTATTTCCCATGCTGTTCTTATTCCTTTCTTCTGATTTTGTTGTGTTTTTATATAAATTCGGTATGTACTGATCTCTTATTTTTTTTTAGACATAACTTCCTCTTCCCCCTGCCTCCCCCTCTGTAAACTATCCCCCACCCCCATGCTGAGGTTGAACTGGGGCCTCACATGCACACTAAGCACAAATTCTGCTGTTGACCCCCCTCAGCAGTGTCTGGTTATTTTAGAACTGTCACATGGTATAAGTGAGTGAAGTCAGATCATCTGAATTTGAGTCTTGCCTGTCACTTTAACCTTGTTGTGCCTTTAAGAGGTTTTTTTTTTTTTGGTAAGGGCCAGATGAATATTGACAATATTGCTTTATTCCTCACAATTATTTATAATTAGAAAGTACACAGTTCTTCTGAGTAGAATAATTTCGTGTTAATTATCTGCATAAGTTTGCTTCGCCATGCATAAAATCTTAATAGCAGGGCTGTGTTCAGCAAAAACAGCTCAGTTTTAGTATGTGTGCTACCGAGGTAGGTACAGCAGAAACAATTAAAAACAAGAGCATTTCAGTAATTGGCTTGGGAGCTTGGACAGTAAATGCTATGTATTAATTTCTAATTTTCTTTCTTTGTTCTCATAGTGAGAGCATCATTGTGCAGTTCAGGTTGGCCTTGAACTCATTTTGTAGTCCAGGTTGGTTGCAAACTCTCCATCCATGATCTTCTGACCCTCCTACCTCAGCCTCCCAAGTGCTAAGATTACAGGAGTGCATCATCATCCCTGGTCCCTAACTTCTAATTTTCTTTTTTTTTAAAGATTTTTTAAAAAAATTTATTTCTCTTAAACCTCATTTATTTGTTTGTGTCATGGCTGGCTCAGCCTGCCCTGGGGTGGGGTTGCGCAGCATGTGGTTCCAGGGATCAAGGAGCGGTCGCAGCGCTTGCCTTAAGTTTCCTCCGCAGACACTTTAGACCACTGAGCCATCTTGCTGGCCCCTAACTTCTAATTTTCTCGCCTCAAAAATATTCACAGGAGATAAACTTAAGAAGTCCTTTTTGGTTTTTTACCCTATGTGATTTTGTCAGAGTTGAGTTGATATCCCTTGTGGCTGGCATTTAAAAAGAAGCAAAGCTCTGATATTTTATTTTATTTTATTTATTTATTTTTATTTTTTTTTTTTTAGAAAACACTTTCTTTTTTTTTTTTTTTTTTTTTTTTTTTTTTTTTTTTTTTTTTTTTTTTTTTTTTTTTTTTTTTTTTTTCTTTTATTTAATTTTATTTATTTATTTTTTTCTTGTTTCAGAACCTTTTTTGTTTATTCACTCATTTTTATGGCCGGCTCAGCCCACCCCAAGGGCAGGGCTGGCATAGCATGTGGTGCCGGGGATCGAACCGCGGTCCCTGAAGCCGCCCAAGCTTTCCCAAGCAGGCACTTTAGACCACTGAGCCATCCCGCCGGGCCCCATCTGATATTTTAAATTAATCTAGAAATTGCTATTGCCAGGTGTAGCTTATTTGGTGGGACACTTTAGTAATATCAGGATTTCAAAGCAGTTTATTTCCATGAGTTTAGATTCCTCTACTTTGATGAGGATGAGGATGAGGATGAGGATGAGGATGAGGATGAGGATGAGGATGAGGATGGCCAGCTCAGCCTGCCCAGGGGGTGGGGCTAGTGCAGCATGTGGTGCTGGGAATCGAACCCCTACAGTTGCCTAAGCGGGTGCTTTAGACCGCTGAGCCATCTGGCTGGCCACCACATCAGCCACCACATCCAGCAGAGTTTTCTTTTTATGGGGAAATTAAGGTAATTAGCTTCTTGTAGCTCATTTGCCTCTTTTTAAGCATGTTATTAATGAATCATTAGTTAGTGAACAGAAAGTTTTTGAGCACATAGAAAGAATACACTGGGGCCCAGCAGGATGGCTCAGTGGTCTAAAGCGTCTGCTTGGGAAAGCTTGGGCGGCTTCAGGGACCGCGGTTCTAACCCCGGCACCACATGCTGCGCCAGCCCTGCCGTCAGGGCACGGGCTGAGCCAGCCATAAAAATGAGTGAATAAGCAAATAAAGGTTATGAAACAAGAAAAACATAAATAAATAAAATAAAAAATTCTTTAAAAGAAAGAAAGAAAGAATACACTAATAAGCCGCACATTTCTTACCTAAAAGTAAATGTTAGATTTTCACAAATACTTACATAATTAAGGGGCATGGGAGATAGCTCAATGGCATAAGCACCTTGCTGGCAAGCATAAAGTCCTGAGTTGGGGCTGGAGATATAGCTCCGTGGCACAAGTGCCTGCCTGGCAAGTGCAAGGTCATGAGTTTGAACCCCAGTCCCACAAAAATAAATAAATAAATAAATAAATAAATAAATAAAGCCCTGAGTTGTATCCCTGGTACCACTAAATTAAATAAACAAACAAACAAACAATCAAATGGGATGGGTGTCTCAGTTTACTCTTCTCTCGTTGTTGGGACAAATACCCAACACTCAAAATGAAGGAAGAAAAGGTTTATTCCTAGCTCACAGTTACTGGAGATTTCAGTTCATGTTCAGCTGGCACCAAGGCAGAGGGGCACATGGCAGAGAGCAGTTCATGGTGGTGGAACAGCAACTATGGCAAGAGTCCAAGATGGCAACAGAGGGAGTCTGTTTCTCTGTCTCTCTTATATTCAGGCTCTCTGTCTCAGATCACACCCATAATCCCAGCAGTACTCAGACCTATAATCTCGTCCTTGGATCACCCATAATCCCAGTGTATCATGATTCAATCTCAAACTGTACAAATCCCCACCCCATGATTGCATGAGGCTTTGGGAGGACTAGACACAAACCGTAACAATGGGCTGTATTCAGTGCAGCAGGCATTACTAACAAATCCTTACCTGACCTGAAGTGTGTAGACAGGTAATGCTTCCTTGTGGAATAGATGAACCTTTAAGCTGAGATTTAAGAGGGTGTAAGGGCTCTTTAGTGGAAGCAGTAAGGGGGCTTTGATCTGACCTTGGGAGAACACGATAAGCTGAAAACACCAGAAGTGTGGTGTTGCCAGGTCCTACGAGGTGAAGTGTAAGAGGAGGTGGAAGTGGGATCAGGACTGTATGTATGGTAAAGAGAGTGAGAAGTTTGTCAAGTTTAAGCCAGAAGTGAATCATATCATATTGGCTGCTTGGTGCTCATGGAAAGGCACAGAAATGGAGGCAGCAGACTTCTTAGGAAGTTGTTTTAGGAGTCCAAGCGAATTACAGAGGCTTGAAATAGGGTGTTGGAGAGAAGAGGGAGAAATGAAGGTCTTCAGGGCATGGAAGACTCAATCTAATGAAGGAACTAAAAGACCACTACATTGAAAATTAGAACAGGGAGATTGGAAAGATAGGCCTGGAGAGATAGCTCAGTGGCCTAAGCATCTGCCTGGCAAGTGCAAGAACCTGGGTTTGATCCCTAATAAAACGTGTTGTGCCAGTCCCAGAACCCTGGGTGCACCTGCCAGCCAATGAAACCGGGTGTGGTGGCCCACACCTGTAATCTCAGCGTGGTAGAGGCTGCGACAGGAGGATCACTATGTGTCTGAGCTGCGTAGCAAGACCTTGTACCAAGTAAATTTTTAAAAAATGGAAAGATGTCCCTTCCTCTTGGGAAGAGTCAATATATTGAAAATGTCCATACTTTCTAAATATTTATACACATTTAATGCAATCCAGATCAAAATTTCAACAGCATATTTCACAGAATTAAAAGAAACAATCCTAAAATACATTTGGACCCAGAAAAGTCTTAGAATAGCAAAAGAAATAGTGGGCAATAAAGGCAAGGCAGAGGACATTATAGCCCCTGACTTGAAATTATGCTACAGAGCTACTGTGATTAAAAACAGCATGATTTGGAGGAAAAAAGCAAACAAACAAAAACCCGAGGAAAGGCGCCAAATACCTTCATTGGAAGAATGGCAGCCTCCTAAATAAATGATGCTGGAGAACTTGGCTTTCCACATCGTGAAGATTAAAACTAAACCCCTATCTTTCACCATGCACTAAACTAAATTAGAAATGGATCAAGTTCTAAATATTAAAACAAACACCAAATCTGCTGGAAGAGAATAGGTAGAACTCTTGAAGGCATTAGTGTAGGCATAAATCTTAGGAGCAAAACCATGATCTTACTGGAACTATCACAAAGAATTAATAACAGTGGCCTCATCTTATTAAAAAGCTTTTGTGCAGCAAGTGAAACCACCAGTAGAGTGAAGAAGAACCACAGGGTGGAAAATTTATTTTGCCAACTGTGTACCTCAAAGGAGTAATAGCTACTATATATATATATATATATATATATACATATATATATATATATATATATATATTTTTTTTTTTTTTTTTTTTTTTTTTTTTTTTTTTTTTTT
>PVJA010035407.1:0-21863 GCA_004027025.1 Myocastor coypus | reverse complement strand
AGGGCGGCAGAGGGACCGGAGTGGCCCGAGAAGAGGACCGTAAAGCCTGTTCACCATGAAGCCGAATTTCAGCGATAAGGGGGTCGGAGGATTTAGGGTGTAAAAGTTCCTCGATCAAAGTCCAATAAGAAAAGGCAGTAACAGGGATTTTTTCGGGGCCAAAAACCCCATAGAAATCTTTGAGGGCATCACCAACACGTTGCCAACGCTTGTGATCTATAGAGCCTTCTAGGGGGAACCAGGGACAGACCTGGTGTATAAAATCAAAATACTGAAGCAAATCCTTAGCCTTAACCTTAATTCCTCGCGTCTTTCATGCTTTAGAAAGGCCAGAAACAAACAACTCATGTTCACTCAATGCCTGCCCCATCGAGGGAGGGGAAAGGGGTCACTGTGCACTCACCGCGGCTCGAGCCGAAAGGCAGGCAACCGGACGACGTTGGCCAAAAATGAACGAGGTGCACCTCTAGGCACAGGTCCCTCACTGAACACTCCGTACCAGGCAGACACGTTGGGCGCCAACTGTCCTGGCCTGCGGGACGTTCAACGGGTTCGTACCTGGGGGAGAAGTGGGGATTGACAAAGATAGGGCAGGAGACGCAAAGAATGAGGACAAGTCAAAAGGTCTGATCAAGTCCCGTTTATTGAGGAAGTGTGAGCGGTTTATATAGACAGGAGGCGGGGATGACGCAGGAAGAGAAAGCTGCCCTGCCGTACTCCTCGCCCATTGGCCCGTCAGTGATAATTGACAGGTTCCCTTGAGACGTCTCTCTGCAAGCACCTCTGGGCGTGGCTTCCCACAACAACTTCCTGCTCTTATTCACCTTTATTACTCCTCTGATTCACTGTACCATAAATTTATTATTTATAATTCTAATCACATAAGTTTTGGCTTATACATTTTTGAAACCACGTTGTTATGAGTTTGGGTTGAGGATAATTACATCTTGCTAGAATATGTATTTTATTATTAAATAATAAATTAATCCCTAAATGTTTTAACTTAATACTAGCATCATCTCCAGGCCGTGTCAGTGTAATCATGTACTGCTGTTTAGTGCTCATGAGGTTTATATTTTCAGCTCTTTATTTCCAACTTCTTTGCCATTTTATTTTGCATGGAAGGTTGGAATTGTATTTTGCTTTGTAATAATCAGATACAAAACTCAGATAAGTGTGATGATCAAATATAAAAATCCTTCAATTTGTAATTCAGGTGAATGCTTCCATTGCAAATGTTCCAGCTTGCACTTCCTGCACTGCCTGCTCCAGTGTTTCTCTACCATGTCTTGTCATGATGCATTGTTTCTTGATCTTGCCTGCAGTCAAGTCAGTTAGGGTCTCATAACCTCTACTCCCCTCTGAGGGTTTGTAGGCTGCTCCTGTGCCACTGTCCTGCCCTCCTCCTGGACGCTCCAGAAATGCTGAAGCACGTCACTTCCGATGCCTACCCTGTACCCAAGGGCTGCTGCTCTGTTGCCTCTGTGTTTTAACAGTGCTAACTCCCGTTCCGGTACTTGTTGGCTCTCCCCACTGAGATTCCTTTCCTGGGGGTTGGGTCTAAGCTTCTGTGGATCAGCTCCTCTTCTGTGAGGCTTGCTTTCCTTGGCAGCCCATGACCACATGTGAATCCTTCCCTGCAGCAGGGAAGAGCAGTCGCTTTTGCTAAAAGTTGAGCTCTGTAATGGTCCTGAAGAGTTACTATGATTTCTGCACTTAAGGTGCCCAATTAGGCTGGATGTACGAGTGTGGGGTGCAGCTCTACACGCACGGATTGACTTTTAAGTCTTCATGGATGAATTCCTATCTTCCCTCCCACACAAAGCAAAGGATTTTCTGACAAAAGTCTCGAGTTTTACTTTTATTGAATGGAAGGGGCCACCATTGCAGGCATTCCGCAGAGCCCCACATCCCATCTGCTCTCTAACACAAGGTGACACCCCCACCTCAGCCCCTCCAGCCTCCTCCTGAGGCAACTGGAGATTCACTTTGACTTTTTTTTTTGGTCTAAAGTTAGTGAATGTCATGGTACTTTTTATTTCTCTTATGAAACATCATGCTCTTGGTAATTTTCCAAATACACACCAAATACACACCACCAAGTACACACACACACACACACACACACACACACACACACGCACACACACACACACACACCACATATAATACTATCACCTGGCCACCTCCCACTGATCCTTCCAGTTTGGCTTCAGTTTTTTTTCTTCAGCCTCCTCGTCTCCACAGGCAACAGCAGAGCCTCACCTTGTGCCCAGCCCCTACACTTCCCCAATGAGAATATTTCCATTTATTCCTATAACTGACTCTAAGATCCTGGGGTGAGGATTAGGATGGGGGTTCAAGTCTTGTTCTGGTGACTCTCAGCAGCCTGACTGTCTGTGTGTCATGGTGTCCATGATCTGTGTGCTCCACACTCACTAAAAGTCACAGGGTAGGAGCGGGACCCTTCATGATCCGCATGCTCTGTGATTGAAAGATGAGATTCCTAGGAGGAAGAACACAGGAGCATTGGCCTTTTGTCCCCTACCCTGAGGTCAGAGATGCGATAGTGTCAGTATAACAGTGGGCCAGGGCACGCCCTCCAGGTGAGATTACCAGAAACGACAGACTTCCCAAGGTCCACACCCACACACCCCTTGGCCAGCAGGACAGCTTCAATGGTCTACAGGGACCCCATCTTGATGCCTTATGGGAGGGCCCAGCAGAAACACAAGTCTTTTGATTATAAGAAATTGGCCCTGTAAGACTGGAGACAAGTGCCTAGGGGCTCAGCAGGGCCAAGCACCCATAGCAACCTGGGCATCTGAGAGACCTGGGAGAGCAGCCGGACACTTTCGTGCTCATCAGAGACAGAGTCTTACTATAATTCAATCCTTGACACCTACCGGGGAGGGACAGAGCCCCATGCACCCCACTCTGGGAGTCTGAATATGGATGGTGCACAGGTGTCCCCAGCAAGGCAGCAGGCATTGCTAAGTAACTGGTAGAAGCAACTTCTACCAGAAAGGAAGTGAGGGCTCTGTCTCTTTTGGGAAGACAAAAAAGGACCCTGCTATTCAGTAGCATACTTGGCACTTGGACCTTGGATGATGAAGGGCCAGCTTCAGTCAGGGAGCACAGAGATGCTGCCTGGAGATGCTGAGAGGAGAGAGAAACTTGGCCAGAGGTGGGGAGCTACACCCCAACCCCACCCCTCTTCCCTCCAGTTTCTCTTGTTCATTGCTGGCTCTGGCCAAGGCATATCTAAGCATCCCTGGTGAGAGGTAGGATCCAATCTTAGCTGAAACCCAAAAGATTCAAGGGCAGGGTCTTCTCAAGCAAGGCAGGAACACAGGCAACACAGAGAACCCAGGATGAAGAGAAACTTGGGTGAAGAGGGATGACTCTCCTTCCTCAACCTCAAGGGAAACTCCGTGCCCCACAGCCCAGGCTGGAGCTAACATATGGACAATAAAATGAAAGCTCCATGTGTGGACAGGAAGCCAATAGCCTGACACCAGGGATGGTAAGTTACAGAGTCCTGCTGTGGCTTCTGGTCCCAGTCCAAGGTCAAGGGCCTTCAGCACAAGTCAGATGTGCTCCTGCTGGCAGGACCCTAGGGTAGTGCAGGACATCATGTGGCGAAGGACAGGTTCTGGAGAGGCACAGCCAGCTGGACGCAAGGAGATGCGCTCTGCAAATATCCCACTGTCTCCTTCACCTAACTGTACAAGGGGACTGACCCATTCACGAGGCAGAGGCCTAGTGACCATAAAGCTTCCCTTCCCTGTTTAGCATCTCATCCTGGGGATCAGACCCATATTCAGGCCATGGCACGGGCACATGGGTTTGCTCTTCAGGTGGCAGTGGTGTGGTCCTGCATAGCCATCCTCAGAGGCCAGCACGAGACCTGGCTCTCAGAGATTTGTTTCGCCAACCCAGCAAAGTGAGGGATGGACCCAGCAAGACTCCTGGACAACCCTGTATCTGATTTCTCCAGCAAAGGATTTTCCATTGGAAAAGCTGGCTTGGGAATTCGGGAGCTAAATCAGGAAGTTAAATATTTCAGCAGACTTTCTCAGATGTGCCAAAGAAATGTAACAGAGCTGAGGAACTGAAAATTTACTTTGTATCACTGTCCACAGAAGACAGTCCCAAGGAGCACAGACCAGAAGAAACTCCAGGGTTACGCAGCGGGCATGACCCTCAGGACAGTCGCTGGGACTCACACGTGTCGCCAGCATCAAATTAGCGGGTTCATTTCCATTGCAGATCAGGAGTCCACAGCACACACAGCTCAGGCCTCACCCTCCCTGCCCACCAGTGTCGGGGGGCCTTGCAGCGTAGGGCTACTGCAGAGAAAGATGCTGCGAATGCTTATGATCAGTCTTTGCAAAAACATGTGTTTTCATTTCTCCTAGGTAAACATGCAGGTTCGAGATTCATCAGAAATGGATGAATTCTACTAGAAGAATAGGTTTAACTTTTTCAGGACTCCACAGCTGCTCTGCTCAGAACCGCGGCCAACTCACGCTAGGCTTGACCTTCTTCTCCGTAGTCATTTACTGTATGCACGGTGATCTCTCTGGGCAGGTTTAATTTCCATCTCACTTGGATGCTAAGCGACCTCTTCCTGTGCTCATTATTCTTCTGTCCTTAAGGCCTCTGTATAAAACCTTTGTCCAAGTCTTTGCACGTTGGATTATTTCCCCATTATTGGGTGTCAGGAGCTCTTTACATAGGAGGAGACCTCTTTGTCTGGTCTTTGATTTGTACCTAGTCCTCCCAGCCAGTGTTTGCTTTCTCCTTCCATGAGCACCACCCCATCAGGTCAGAAGTTTTCATTTTCATTTTCAGTCCAACTACTTATTTTGGGTTTTTTTTTTTTTTTTTTCTTTATGGATTTAGCTGTAGGCACAATTATAAAGCATCTTCTCTTATCTGGATCAAGTCTTGCTCCTTTTTTCTGCACAGATATTGAAAGCTTTTAATTTCACATTGAGGCTAAGGCTCCATTTTAAGGGGTTCATTTTGTTTTGGTTTGGTTTTTTGTGAATAACAGGAGATGAAGTCAAAGTTCTCTTCATCCTGCACATAAATCCCTATCATTTGAGCACCATGGGCTGCAAAGGCCCTGATTTCTCTGGCAAAATGCTCCTGCCCCTTTCCTGATAGTCACTGTCCCTGTGCCTAGTCCCTGGCTCCACCTTCCTGTCCTGATTTGTCTCTTTGCCACTTAGCAATTTTTCTCAAAAACTAAAAAATTCCTCTGAGAGTTCCAGGGATGCCATGCCTCTGCTGGCTGACTTGGGGAGTAGTACTGAATCTTCTGACTCAGGAGCGCGTGGTCAGTCTCTGACTTCAGATGGCTCCGCTTGCAGCTCCCCAACCGTACTACACTGCAGAGCCATAGATGGTGGGTAGAAACTGCCTCGGACTGGAAACAGGCTCCTTCCCAAGATGCCAATAGTAGTAGGACCCTCCCCTTCTCCCCCCTCCCTTCTGCCTTCCCTTTTCCGCTTTCTCCTCCCTCCTTGTTCCATCCCTCCCCTCCCCCTGCAGGGGTGCAGTGAACCTCACAGCCAGGAGGGTAAGCAACATACGCCAAGTGCTATTTGCCCCACACGATGCCCAGCAGGTCAGGTGGGCTCATTGTATTTCAACTTTACTTTCAGCTGATCATGGGTTCCTTAGGACACAGACCATATAAGCTGTGGGCCTTTATTCCCCATTCCTAGTGAATAGGAGCAAATACCAGAAGGAAGGGGTATGACCTCCCTCCCCAGGAGGGCTGAAAATTTCCTGGGTAGAGTTTAGAAAATGTGTAAGATTCCCTAAAGGTGGATACAAAGTGCTGAAAGGATAAGAAGGAGAGGATTTTTGCTTTGTTTTGTAAGCAAAAGATACAGGGTACCTTATTAAAAAAAAAAAAAAAAAAAAATTATAACCTGGGTTCAACATCAAGGCTGGTGGATCAGAAGCAGGTTTGAGGCACTGTTTGATGAATTCCAGTCATCAACATGAACCACCCAGGGCTCAGCTTTCCCAGAAGAGTGAAGCACTCCAGGAAGCAGGTGGCACTGGTTGCTGATCCAAGGCCCAGGGTATCCAGGCTGAGCAAAGTCCCAGAAGAGGCACCAATGCTGGGAGGTGACAGGTTTCCACCAGTACCTCAGCTTTTGGGGACTTGCCCTTGATCCACACCCTGTGGCACCCTGTGGGTGTGGCATCTGTAGGTTCCATGGGTCCTGGGGATTCAGATGATCCATGCACTGTCATGGAAAGAAAAGGGACAGAGGGAAAGAGATGTGGGGGTGGAGGTAGGGGAAGCCTGAGACCTCCCAGCCCTCTGCACTGCTGGCCCTGCAGACAGGTGGGTCCAAGCACTGCAGCTGTCCAGTGCTGTTAGCAACTGCCAACATCAACGGGGCTGAGTTCAGCTGTGTCCTCACATCCCCCCCAACCCCAACAAGGCCCTGACTATGCACACCCAAGCCAGGACCTTCCCTGAATAGCCTTTTCATGGTTTAAATCCATATGAAGTCTTCCCCCTAAAAATGTTAATGCTGTTCCAGATGTTCGGCTCATGGTTATTGTTCTCCTGGCAAAACAAATGGACCTGACCACTATCTGGAGAGCCGGAAATTTATCAGATAGCCACTGAGATGCCTGGGAGGTAAGGAGAGGAGGGATGCTGTCACCTGACTGGCGGTGACCGCTGAGCCTGGACTGCAGAGTGCAATGCCCAGCACCGCCTCCCCTGCACCTTCTGTCACACACAGTCCTTTGCCCCCCCCATGTCTCAGTCCCTTCTGCAGCATTTGTCATAGCTAAGGACAAAGAGCATTGCTGGGTGAGACCGCTCCGTGCATCCAGCCGCAGGAATCTGCTCCCAGGCAGGCTTGCCCTTCACAACAGACCTGAGTGGGAAACACACTCCAGGAAGAGGCCGATTATCTCATCTGTGATCTTCTGCCATCGGACGCATAGATCAGAGCTCTGAGATCCCGTCGGCACTCACTCTGAACTCAAGAGTATTCCTGGCAGAACTCTTCCACCCCTGAGAATGTGCCAGCTCATTACACTGAGCCTGCCCTATGCTGGGCTAGAAAAGTGACTTCCCACTACCCAGAAGGGGAGACCAGGTCCCTTAAGGACATCAGGGAGGCTTGAAAGGACTGTGTAGTGGCTAAAAGAATTTGAAGGAGAAGGAACATCAGAGGCAGCAAGGGGCAAACGATGAAGGAACTGAATGGGCGTGGCAGGCTGAACCTGGCTTCACCCTCACGCTCTGGGCCCCTTCATCCATCCAGGCCAAAGACGGGCAGCGTGTTCTGTGCTGTCCCCTCTTCCTCACATCTGAACATCTGCTGGCTCTGTCACTCTCAAGCAGGTCCATGCTTTCGTTTTTTATTAGCTGTGTCTATCTTAAGGAAATCTTACAGTGACCATGTAAATGTTGTCAGGAGCCCCATCAAAAGTGTGCCAAGTAGCTGTCCCCACACTTGGCCCTCCATCCTGCTATTTCCGGTCCTCTTCTGTTGCTGCACGTGAACACCCTCCTACCAGCTCTGCTGTCTGCACTCCTCTGCCTATAGCCCTTCTACGACCCACTGGGAGACACCCCCTGTGTCCCACATCCATCTGACTCACTGGGCAACACTGTACCCAACAGAACCAGAGAAACCCAAGGGCAGCTGCTCAGACCCAGTGCCAGGCAACATCGTGTGACAGACTCTATTGACCTTCAGTGGTCAGCATGTTCCTTCAGATCTCCAGCTTTCAAGGGCTAGGTGTGGTCATCAGGGCAGAGCATGCCAGGGACAGCGCGAGCCTGGAAAGTTATTTGTGTGGGTTCAGGAAGGCAGAGAAAATAAAGATCAGCTGGCTCAGACCAGAGAGTGGGACTTCTTGGAGTCATTTTGCACAATATGAATCCAAACCAATTTGCAAACAGAGAAAGAATCCATCTCTTGGTCACTTACACAGGTTTTCCTCACCGTGCCCTTTGCTACCCACAGTTCCCCAGGAGATCTGCACCTCGCAAGCTGAGACAGCCTGCTTGCACCAGCTAAATAAGCAAGGACAAGCCTCACTCCAGTGACTCCCAGTCCCATGGCTGTGCAGCTGGAATCTTGGGGTCTGGCCGGAGGAACCATGAAGTGTCTGGTCACACTGATGGGACTGCAGTGTTTAGGGAGGGGGAAGTATAGTCCCTTTAGCCAGGGGCCCCTCACACATGTCTGCCCCGTGTGCAGGTGGTGGTGGAGGGGGTTGCTTGAGAAAAATTGCCCAGCTCTTATTAAGCCCTGTGTGGCCTTGGGACTCTTGTGCACCCTGCAGCTGCCCCCATCGTACAGCCGTGCCTATGACATGGAGCAGGCACATAAACATCTGAGAGGGGTAAGAACTGCCTGCAGTGTTTCTCACCCACTAGTGATGGAAATGCCTCTGAGGCCCACTTCCAGGGAGGCTTCAGGCTCCACAATTGGCTCCACTTTTGGTCCTGATAGAAAGTGATGAGCTCATCCGGAGGCCTGACACATGCCTTCCGTAGATCCCTTTATTTCACTGAGCTCTGACCTCAGGCCGCTGCTGACTCTCATGGCTAATATTACCCCGAAGGTCACCTGTTTCCTTCCCAGAATGGCAGGGCCGATACTTTTATGGTGTGGACTCTGGATAGAGAGAGGGCGACAGTGGCGGCTGCTCATGACTCAGCTTCCTGCACACCTGGTGTCCTGTCTGGTCCCTGTGAGGTGGCCAGAGCCCAGGGCTGGCTGCAGTCCCACTGCACAGGGCAGGAGGTGTCCTCCTCAGCCTGCAAAGTGAACAAGCCAGGAACACTAGAAACCCCCATACCCCAAACCCCAGGAGCCGCCCACTCGGAGTACTAGAGCTACTGGGTGAGCATAAACTTGTACCCAAAGGGAGCCCCAGTCGGTTCCATCCCAGAGAAAAAAGTTCTCCAGGAGCCAAGCTGTAGAGACCAAACTCCAACAACCCAGGAGTTCATCACCAAATGCATGTGGTCTGCTGAGCAATGGCTGCAAGCTTCATGCCTGATTTAAACCCTAAGTCATGCCCTTCGAGTAGACAGAGGCAGAAATTATCTAACAGCAGAGAGCGGTGGGACGGGATGGAGAGGGGCCGGGGTGGCCCGCCCAGGGCTTGGCAGCAGCCGAGACCACTGGCGTGCAGAGCCTGAAGATCACTCACAATGGAAGAGAACTGCCTTCTTTCAAAATATATGAGGCCTGAGGGCTCACAGTCACCTGCAAGAAAAACCCCAGAAATAAGATGTCAGCGGCTCCATTGGCGCAGCCTGTATTGATGACCATGAAAAACATTTTGGCATCAATAAAACTTGAGTGATTGCCTCTTGCAATTGTCTAAAATGAGAAGCAGACCCAGAGAGCCCATACCTGCCAAGGAAATTTCCCCTCCTTATCCCAAACCTCATTTGCTGCGGGGCTCTATAAACAGCTGGCACCTTTCCTCCCTCGCTCCACATGACCCGGGCACACACTCACACTCGTGTGTGCACAAGTACACCTGCAGACACATAGACGCACACCTGCAAAGGTGCATAAGCAGCAGCAAGACGACAAGGATGCCAAGGAGAGCGCGCATGGCGCCCAGAACAGATCCTCAGTTTTGCTAAGAGCTGGATCGCAAGGGATCCAGTTTGCTAAGACAGTTGAAGCCCCTGTGTTTGAATAAATGAGGGTTTGAGTTACTCAGAGCAACTTGCCTTTTAAAACCAGAGAGATTCCTCTTTTTGCAATAAAACCTCAAGACTCCTAAATCTCAAAGAAGTAAAAAAAATAAATAAATATAAAAAGTCATGTCCCTTAGGAACGCAAGAGAAAGAAAAGGAAGCAGCGGCCAAGAACATCACCCCAAGCTTACACAGCATCCCTCCCTGTGGACCGTCCACCAGGATTGGGAGCATGGGCAGATTAACCAGTGAGGATGGAAACCTGGGGTGGGAGGCAGCTGCAGGCCCCGGAGAGCGCTGCAGGCGTTCTTCACCGTGAGGCCTCATGCCAAGCAGCCAAGATAATCTTCCCCAAGACCTCATCTTCTAAAGACAGAGACAAAAAGAACAGTGGTGCTCCATTTCCCAAAAGATTTGGGAATGGTCAGCTGTCCTCTGGGATAAGGGCATTCTGAAGTGGGTTTGGATTTGGGAGTAGAAGGCTGAGCCCCCAAAAGTGTGCTGAGTCTGGATGCCATGGAGGCTGCCTCTCTCTCCTCCAGCTGGACAACGTCTTCACCTATTGACTCATTGCCTCTGCAAACCCCGGCATGCTTCCAGCTGCCTGTGGCTTTTCTGTCTTCCCAAGACCCTTCCCTGGCACCTACTGACTCACAGTGAGCTGTGCTGCAGAGCCAGGTGGTCTGGCCAGGCCCCCAGGGACAAGAGCAGACTGGGACCTCTCATTGCCAGCTACTGCCCACCCCCTTGGTCCTTGCATGTGGCCCCCTGCAAGACAAAACAGAGTCGAGGGGAAGGCACACAACACTCTTGCCAAATAAGCAGAACTTTGGGCCAGGCGGTGGGCTTTTTGTTCAGAATGTGACCCCCTTTCTAAGGTGGCCATTGTCTTTGTAAATTCACTTTCCTTCCTCTGTTTCCTGCTTGAAGGAAAGTTCACACTCACACACTCCGACTGCATTACAATGCAGGCCAGCTGATGTCACCCCCAGGCCTCCTGCCCCTGCCTGCCGGGGAATTCCAAGGCTAAGCCTGTCACCTCCTGAGATCCTGCAGCCTGCAGAGGGGTGCCCCCTGTGCCAGGTGACAAGAGACCCCACTATCCACCAGGGCTTGAGTTTGAGCTGCTCTGATCTGTCTAGAGTAACAACATTCTGCTTTTATATTTCTCTTCTTCACTTTGTAACACTAACGCATAAAAGTCTTTTAAATGGTTTTCTATAAAAGCATAAAACTCACCTTGGACAGAGAAAAATATTAACGTGTGTAAAGAAATGCATTTCGGGGTACAGCTTAGCACTAACCCTTCATGTACGCCCTGGATTTGGTCCTTCTCCCATCCGACACCCAAAAATAGTATTTTGTTTATAATTTTGAGCTGAAGGAGAGGCCAGGAGTGTGTCTCCCTTTTGCATGTAGCCCTCTTCCTGTCACGTGTGATGGGACAGTGTTCGCATCTCTGGTCCACCACCCTACAGTTGACCATGCCCCTAACCCTTCTTCCAGAGAGGAATTCATAATTCTCTGTTGCTGTTCCATTAAGCAAGCGGCAGCATTTGCTACCCCCACTGTCTGTACACCCACATTTCTGGCAGCACTCAGCTACCCCAGGAAGGCCTACAGCACCTCCTCCTCCCCCCAGGAAGCCTACAGTTCCTGGAAAGGAGAATGCTATGCCTGGAAGCCATAGCCAGCCCAGGTTAGGATAGGGTGCAGGAGTGACTCAGGAGAGCAGGTGGTGACGATGTGGGGGACACAGGAAGGTGTTCTGCTTGATTTCAGGGTGTATGGGTATCTGAAGGGTTGGGCTACCCTCCTTCCAGCATCTCACAGGCCAGGGAGAAGCAGAACTGGCTTTTGAAGCCTGGCACTCTTCACTGAAGCCAAAGCCATAGCAGAAGGAAAGTTCCACGGTGCCACAGGCCTCCTCTCTTGGGAGGAAGGGGAGAGAGGGGCCTTTTTACCCCACAGCGGACTGGTCATGTGGGAAGCAGCTGCCACTGGTAGGGAGGGGGCAGGGCGCTACAGCCAAAGTGTGACCACTCTTCTAAGGGGTGCTGAGGGGCCTTGTGTCCTGGGAGAGAGCAACATGGACAGATGACGAGGACTGCAGGAAGCGGCGAGGAATGGGGCTACCCTAAGCACTGGGCTGCAGCAAGGCCTGGGCTCAGCTGAAAATGACTATCCCAAACAGAACCCCAGGCAAGGTCCTGGCCCAGGGGCCCAGGAGGGAGTGAGACATGAAGAACAGATGCCTGAGTGTCACATAGGTGGGGAGGGGCAGAAGCCACCTTAGCTGAGGAAGATACCCAAAAGGCAAAGCCAGGGCTGGCTGGGGAATAGAGAGGGAGGCCAGGAGGATCTTTCTGAGTAAGACAGGTGGGCGCCCTGCAAACCTCCTGAGTGCTGTAGGGACATGGGGACCAGCACCTTTCTTTCTCTGGTGGAGCCTGAAGTCCAGCAAGGACTCAGCAACCTCCCAGGGCACCAGCAGGTAACAACCTAATAGTGAAACACAAGGCAGCTGTGACCACTCAGGTCATGTCGGGAGTCACAAAGGCAGGGAAAGGACATGGGGGCCTCAGGTGGTAACCAAGTTGTCCACACAGCACAGGCCTGCTTGCGGGAGTCCAGGCCCAGCTCCAGGAGCCCCATGGAGTCAACCTGCAAGAGAGTTGAGTTCAGGCCAATGCCGGAGGGGGACACCCCAGAATCAGCATCTTAGATAAGGAGGCCATGGGCACCATCTACACAGGACAAAGGTCACCAGGGCCCACACTAGGTGCCCCTCAGCAACAGGCAGCCCAGCCGGGAATCAGGTAATGGGGAGGAAGGAGTGGGCCACAGTAGACACACAGGATGTGCCTGCTGCAGCAGGAACCAGAAACGTGGTGCAGGTAGGGGCTGAGGGCCAAGGACAGGGCAAGATGTCCTCTTAGGACTCAGGCTTTTACAGCACTGGACAGGCAATGGGGGACTCAGGTGCAGAGGCCTCCAGGCTGAGTCAGCCCAGGAGCCCTCTCCTCTCCTCCCCTCCCCTCCCCTCCCCTCCCATCCTCTCCGCCTCCTTTCTTCTTCTCTCCTCTCCTCTTTGAACCTGGCAGGCATTTGGGCTCCTTTCATAGCAGCAACCCAACCTGAAAGCCTAAGAACTAGAGAAAAGACACAGCTCCTTTCCATTTGTCTTAAGCACAGATGCAAGAAAGGGGCAGCACGGGTGTTTTGGGGTCTGACTCTGGACCCAGAACCTCAGTGGCTCTGATCTACCAGGGAAGGTGAACATCTAGGGCTGGAAAAGAGTGTATTTTCCACACATTCGCACAATGTCCAAGGAAGGCAGAGCACATGCCCATGCCTGGGAAGGCATGCGTTGTGAGCTCAGTGGCAGCCCACAGGGTGTCCCAGCCACAGTGGTACCAGGTGCTGCTGCTACCTTTCTCTCCAGTGTCTGCCTTCCAGACATAGTGAGAGGTGAGCTAAGAGACAAGGAGCCCACTCAGGATGCCTGGATGCTGCTAACATCCACCGCCCTGAAGGATTTCCCATCCCGGTGCTCCTCAATCCTCAGGTTTAGCTGGTTTATCATAGGTTTTTTCTGTTGTTATTGTTGCTGTTGTTGTTGTTGTTGTTGTTGTTGTTGTTGTTGTTGTTGTTGTTCTTCTTCTTCTTCTTCTTCTTCTTCTTCTTCTTCTTCTTCTTCTTCTTCTTCTTCTTCTTCCCCTTTTTGTTATTGCTACTACTGTTGTTGCTGCTGCTGCTGCTGATGCTGTTGTCATTATTGTTTTCCACTTGCCTCTGGCTCCTGCCTGGAGGCCCCTGGAAGGAGCAAACAGCAACCTCTTCCTGCAGCCTCTCTCAAGACTTGCTTTATGGAACCCATGAAGGCAGAAGAGAGAGGAGCCCAGGGCAGTGGACCCCTGCACTGAACTTTATCACTTCCCTGCAGAAGCTGTGCAGGGTCTGCTGCTTTGCAAGCCAGGGGCAGGGGGCAGCTCAGTCCTCCCTCTCTCCCATACTGTGGCTTCCTGCTGGATAGAAGGCCACACCAACTCACTCGGATCCTTGGGCTCAGCTCCAGTGCTGGCAAGCTGAGTCTGGATCACCTTCATCACCGTCCCTGGCTCTCCTCCATCTCCATCCAGGCCTCCCAACTGGAAAAATCCAAATTTCAAGGGCACATGGCCTCCTCTATACCCAGCCTCACCAATGGCTTCTAGTGTGTGGAACTGGATGTCAGCTGTCCCAATCCAGACTCCTTCCAAGTTGAAAGATGCTTGTGTGGTCCTGAGTCCCTGCCACCTCCAGGATCTCAGTGCTCCTCTGGTTAGGAAAGGCTCTGGCTGCCTGAACATCTCCCTTAATCTGCTGTGACACACGTCAGTCACACTGGCATTCTCACATCCACTACAGGGGTTGAGCTGCTCTTGTTCTTCAGTGACCAAGACCCCATGACTATATCCGGGCTTTTGAGCCTTTCAGCTGTGCCAAGAGGAACTTGCACACAAAGCTACTTTTCCCGCAGCTCTCAGGACTCTGTTTTCTCTTCTGTGGTGATTTGCTCTTCCTGGCCAGCATAACTGTCTTCATTGCGCTTCATTTTTTTTCACTGAATGCTAAAATCATCTCCACCTATTTTTGGAGCTGGGTGGTATTTGCTGGATGCCTGTCTTAGGTTCTTGCTTGCTTCCGTATCTTTTTATGTTGTGTTGTATATTATGCTGGCTGTAATTAAATTTTATTTCTCAACTTAGCCTGCATAATTTTAGATATACCTATATTTTTTTCTTAACTTTTTTATCCTGTTTTCTGCTTTCCATTTGGTAAGTTTTTTGGGTTTGTTTCTTTGGTTGGTTGGTTGGTTGGTTTTTTGGTTTTTTTGGTTTCCTAAAAAAAACATTGTTTGTTTTTATTTTCTCCAGTGGTCTGGAAGTAAATATTCTGTTTCAGCACCCTTTGAGATTCTCCAAAGCATACAGCTTTCTTTGCTTTTCTAATTGTCAGATCCAGGAACATTCAATCCCTTCTTACTCCCCTGTTAGATGAGGAATCTTCTATGCCAGTCCCAGCGTGACAGCTCGTGCTGGGATCTGATTATGTTGGTGTGACTATTTTTATTAGTGTGGTACTTAAAGGTCATGTACCTTCTACTTTAACAACATTTTAAATCTTTTTTAAACAAGTTGACTCTTTATTTGCAAGATTATTTAATATCTAGCTCTAAGGGTGTAACTGACAAAAAAGCTAGCCACATGGCTTTCGTGTTATGATTTCCCTGTAGCTACATATTTGTCTTTGATTTGCACCTCCTCTAGCAGGAAGTTGTCCAGGAAAGACACATGGGTCTTGGGGGCCGAGCATGTCTCTTGTGGGCTGAGTCTCTGTTTCTCTTCCCAAGAAAACCCACAGGAATCCCTGTATTGTCTTCTAATGCTCAGTTTTGGAAGAGGTTTCTAACCATCTCTGCAAGACTTTTTTCTAAACAGTTTTCTTATGATTTTCCTTTCTTCCTGCAAAAACGATTTGGGGTGGTTATCCACTATCACTGAAATTAACACACTTGGACAGTCTTGGGCAAGTCTCTAGCCCAAGGATGACTCATTTTATTCAAAACGTCCACATTTCTTTTTAACCCCAAGAAAGCTTGCTTCTAGGCAGTGATATTTTCAATGCCATTTCTTTTAGCTTATACTGTGCAGAATGACAATCAGGCACATGCTGCATTTTCCATTCTTGGTATCTATTCTGTTCTGCTTCGCATTTACCTCCTGCTCTCTCAGCCTATGTCTTTTGGCTTATGAGTTGTGGTTTTGTCTGTCGCCAGCTCTTTTCTAAACTCCTTATGGTGTAGATTCTAATCCTGTCACAGCCTTTGGAAGTCCTACACTTCTCTCCTACTTTGTGTAACAGCTCCCACACTAAGGAATGGGACCCCCAGATTACAGAAATCTCCTCTGAAATGCAGTGTAGAAGGCATGAAGGCTGGACCCTAGAAACAGAGGCCTGGGATTCCTGAGCATTGTACATCTCATTTACAAGCAGCTGGTACCCAAAGCTCCAAGACAAAAAGAAGCTGGGCTGGAGAGAGAGGATCTCACACTCACCCCATTTCTTGGTTCATCTTGGAACCCCAGTCCTAGGGTCTTTTTGAAAATTTCAATCTACCCCAACCTCTTTTATACATTAATTTGTTTCATAAACTTTGTAAATTTCTTTCATAGTTACTCCTAGTATAAAACATCTTTCTGGGGAGATGATGAGTCATTTTTTCTGTCCTTAAGGTAATCATTTCCCTCTTCTAGTCCTCAAGTCATCTCTTTGTTCTTGAAAGTTGAACAGAACAGCAAATGTAGCTGCCAGGGTCTTGCCATCTGCTGGAGCACTAAGCTACCATGCCCCAAGGCAGAGGGCAAGTTGTGTCTATCTTACAGATATCTGATACCCACATCTCTGTTGAACTCTGAGAGCTGTCCCCATGGACACTGTTGCCTGCTATAGAGAAGGAGATGGCAATGCTCCTGGCAGGTAGCCACTCTCTGTCCCATTATCATGTGTTGGAAGTCCTCAATGGGAAAAGCCCTGCTGCCCAGCCTGCTGTATCATCTCCCTGTGGTTTCATTTCATAATGTAGGGACTATACCCAAGGAACTGTGTCCTTCGTGTGACATGGGAGACAATTCCAGTGGGTGGCCAGGGTAAGGTAGGAGATGCTTTGGGCTTCTCAGCAGACAAGGCTCCTTAGGAGGGTTCAGGTCTGGCTTTCTGGCTGACCCCAGCACAGGGGTTCCAAGATGAACCAACAGATGGGATGAGTGGGAGATCCAAGCTTCTTGCTGTCTTGGATGTCAGGGTACCAGGCACATGTAAATCATGTATACAAAGCTCAGAAATCCAGAGACTCTGCTTCTCAGGCTCAGGCTTCATGCCTCCTGCATGTGGTAGAATTCTAGAGGAGATTTACATAAGCACAGGCATTAACTTCACTCACAGCCTGGAGGTCTCTGGCATAAAAACTTCACTTTCTTATATGATATCTAAACCACAGCAAAGATCAGAATTGGGTGACATATGTTACAATGAGCAAAATCACTGAAACTAAACACAGAAGTTCCCAAAACTAAGACTCCAGTATTTGATGATGCCAGAAGCAATGTACAAAGCACTCCACTGCATCTGTTCTTTTTCATGTTCATGTAGGGATGATGAGTAGGTTCTCAAAGTATGCCCCTCCCCCCACTTGGCAACAAGCCAGCTCACCTGAGCCCACCTCCCTCACAACACGTTTCGAAAAGAGGCAACTCATCCTACCGCATGAAGTCACTCAACAAACTGCTGGGATTTTGATGCCAAATCCATACCTCCTATGCCTGTCCTGAGCTATGAGAGGCAGGAAGTGTTTCTCTCTGAGACATTTGATGGCCGAAGCTTCAGTGGTCCTCTGTGTGGCTATGGTCTGTGGAGGATGTAGTCAACTTCTCACCATGCTCATCCTCCAGTGACACGCTCATTGGCCACCTGCTCCAGGTGTCCCTGCTCCAATACAAGGATGCATGCACCATTACATTGCATTCCTGCCCCCAGAGAGTGCGGGGCCTCTGGCATCAAAGTGAGCCTCTAGTCATACCACTGGCATCTTACAAAGCAAAGACTCAGACCAAAATGGCCTTTCTCTCCAACTTTCACTCTGGAATTCACAGTGGAACGTGATGACATCCTAAAAGCCCATGATTAATTTGTGCTACTCTCTGGCCCTTGCCCCTCAGTGCCGCATGGTGAAGCAGTTACCACCACCTGGTTTAGCTCCACAGCCAGACAGACTTCCAGGAATTCCCACTGTTGCTACAGAGATAGGCTGAGCACCCAGGGTTGTATTGCACTGGGCCCGCAGCCCTCCTTTCTTGCACCCTCCCTGCAGC
Organism: Myocastor coypus; assembly: GCA_004027025.1. Taxonomy (NCBI): domain Eukaryota; kingdom Metazoa; phylum Chordata; class Mammalia; order Rodentia; family Myocastoridae; genus Myocastor; species Myocastor coypus. Next base: position 4,229 of record PVJA010035407.1, on the reverse strand, counting down.
CGTGCATGAGCAGCCCTGCCCCACCTTGGAGATTATTTACACTGTAATTGATTGCTTTTGCTCAGTGAGCTGCTGGATGTAGGTTTTCAGCTCCCTGATTGAATGTTTTTACATGAGTAGGAATCTGCAGTGGCGGGAAACTGCAGGCTCGTTGATCAGTGAGGCAATTTGCATGCAGGAAACAACAGGAGCAGAGGAAAGAAGCTCCCCTCAAAGTGCTTGTGTTGCTTTGAATCAGTGGTGTTGAATGTTCTCCTATTTGAACAAAGCAAACATTTTAAAACACAGTGTTGGGTTTTGTTGTTGTTGTTGTTGTTTTGCTGATATTTAAAAAGAAGCAGGAGAAGGTTTCTTCAATTGTCTGAAGAGTACAGATAATTTAATGTCAGCTTTTCTCCTGGACAGCATACAGACTGTATGACAGGGCCGGGATCAGAATGTTACAAGATTTTTATTAAAATCTGGACAAGAAGAATATGTTGGCCAGTGCCAGTGATGAGAGGCTCAGAAAAGGCTGAGGAATATTTCCCAGCCCCTCTCAGAGGACACAGCAGCAGTTCTGGGTGGCTCTCGTGGCCTTGGTGGTCTGTAAGATGAGACGTTGGGCCTGGCAGATGGGCTGGAGGCCAGAGACCCAGACCTCCCTGATGAGGCTGACCAGGATGGGGAGAAGCCAATGGAGGAGCCCCAGAGTGTAGAAGCCCCACCACCTCTGCCTGGCCCTCAACTCGCACAGCAGAGCAAGTCCATCTTCAGTTTTCCTTGTGTGGCTCCCGTCAGATGTGTATGGAGGAGAACAACGCGCCATCTTGGAACATTGGCATTAGGGACCTATCCAGGTACCTCGGATTGCTCCTCGTCCCATCCTGCTGATTCTGGATCAACAGTGGGAAAAAAAATGGATTGTGACAGATTCCAGGTGCCGTGGCCAAGAGAAACGCACACTGCCCCAAGCTGGGACACAGAGCAGCAGGCCCATAGCCCAGTCCTTCTTGATCTAGAAGTATTTATGAACTTATTCAGTAAGATAGTCTTTATTAGAAAAAAATCTGGAAAACAGCCAAGAGATGGCAAATCATACTAATACAGCCTGGTAGAACCATTCCTGGTGAACACGGCAGAACCAGAACCACAGAGAGATCTTGCTGGAGCCTCGGAGTCATCTCTCCACTTTCTCTCTCTGCTGTGGGTTCCCACAATTCCTGGCAGGAGCCAGGAGGCAGAGGCAGGCCAAGCCCAGCTACCCTGACCAAGGTTATTTTCTCCTGAGTAGGCCTGTACACTGAAAAGAGGGAAAAAATAATCTACAGTAAGGGACGACACAAAGACAAACCAGATCTAAGGTACAGTAATGAACAAATGCGGCAGTAGGAAAAAAGTTGGCAACAATGATACACATGGAAAAAGCTTGTGCTCTGGAGTTCGTTTCCCTCTCCCGGGACCTGGATTAGTGCCCTGTGCTGCTTTGTTCTCTTTTCTATAATGCTTTCTGCTTCTCCAAAATTGTTTAGCTTTCTTGGTTCCCTGAGCTCTCTTCTGTCTCCTATGCAGTTGTTCTCCAGCTATTTCAATTCTAGCCACAAAGAAACCATAATCTCTTTCCTGCAGCTTCTACTGCCCCATCTTGATCGATTCTAGCAACACGTTGTTGCTAGAATGCTTTTCTAAATATGCTTTTCTAAATTCAGAAAGTGCTATTAACGATCACCTTTGTAATCTGGTCTTTGAAATACATTTGCATACATTATCATGTTTTAGTCACGGCCACACTTGGACCTTGGGTTAACTCTATTGTACTGGACAGGCTCAACTTTCCAACTCAGTGATAACCAGGCCCTCTGCACTGCTCCGGACACAAGGCAAGACCATCCTGGGGCACAGCTCAGTGAGGTCTCTGGCTGCTCACCTGATGCAAGGTGAGGGGCTCCGGAGTGAGCAGCTCTCTTTCAGTTCCCTAGACAGCTGCCAGCTCCAGGATGAGTCAGAGCATTTCCACTGAATCTCCAGCACACACAGAGCAAGTATTCTCTGATCTCTGCAACCAGGACACACAAGGCCAGGCACCTCACGATGCCTCACATTCCCACATCCCACCATGCTGGGACCTGTTCTTACACCTGGGCACCCTTACGCCTTGTGTGTTGCAGAGAGCTAATCCCTTACTCCTTCCTGACCCCTGGTCCTACAGCTGTATTACTCTGCTCCCGCACCATGGCCCTCCTGCCCTGGCCCTGCTGTGGGATCTGATACACCCTTTCCGTGTCACCTGGTCCCTGGCATCTCTACAGGACCCAGAAGACCTACTACCTATACTGAAATGTGATGATGTCCCAAGAAGCCCACCTATCCCAGATCCTGCATAGAGAGATGCCACTACCACGCTCAGAGTCAGGTGAATGTTAATGTCCTCTCTGTCCACTACGCCCACTGTCTTTCCTTTTCAGTGTATGTTACCACCAGCTGCCACCCCTCCACTCTCGACCTGCTGCCTCTCTTCACGCCCCACCAGGTATGCGTCCGCTCACCCCTGAAGACCACAGCTGCATCGCCCTTTCTCTCCCTCCATTCCCCATGCTCACTCTGCAATCACCCCCAGATACCACCCATCATCTGCCTTAGCTCCGTGCTCATACGGACTACACAATGGCCTCGAGTCCCATGCTTTCAAGTGCCACTGTCCTTGAGGACGCATTCCCTGGGACACCCCATTTGGGACCTTAAACTCTAGCACCCAAAGAGACAGGAACAAGCTGAACAACTTCAAGATAAAATAGGAAGCTATAGAAAGTATTGCAGCAGATCTAAAACAGCACCAAATAAGCCAAAGAATTTAAAAATAAGAAAAAAATATATATATATATCTATACTACATGATCACTTTGTACTAAGAACAATGGCAGAAAAAGCTATGGAGTGATTACTTCAAAATGGTGAAAGAACATAATTGCCAATTATCATTCCATATTTAGCAAAAAAAAAAAAAAAGATGTTCAATGTATTTATTTTTTTGTTGATACAGGGTCTCACTACACAGTTCAGATTCAGTGGTCCAAGTGTCTCAGACTCCCCAGCACTGGGATCACAGGTGTGCTCCACCACTCCCAGTTTCAGAGCAGCATGGTATGTGGGACCTGGGGTTGAACTCAAGACCCTGAGTTTTCCAGGCAGGTCCTTGCACCACTGAGCTATCAGCCCAGCTCAAAAATGATGTTTAAGAATGTTCATAGAATACATATGCATTTTTAAGTAAGTGCAGAATGTTTTGCTTCCAGAACATCTGTCTAAGAGACGTTCTTCAAGCAAAAAATATAAACTGAAGGGCCAAATTTAACAATAAATTATGTCCATCTAGATGAAGAGTATTTGTAATAAATTAGGAAGGCTGCAGAGAGGGAAGAGAACGGGTCTTGGAATGCAAGCTAAGAATGCCCAGAAGTTGAGAGGGATAAATGGGTGAGCCAGCACCCACCATGCCCCTAGACTCACCCTGCAGGGCTCTTCCATGATGTGCACAACGCTCTAGAACATCTAAATTCTGCTCCACTTGGCCTTCGGTGGGTCCAGGCCTGAGCTTTCCTTTACACCCAGGATCCTGAGCATGCCTCATCTTCTGGGCCTGAGAAAGCTGAATTATTTAAAACAATAATTTGTTTTGTTTTGTTTTTTTGAAGGAAGGAAAGGTTTATTTAGCTCACAGTTTGTGGAGATTTCAGTCCATATTTGGCTGGCCCAAGGCTGAGTGGAACAGAACGGAGAACATCCAGTTCATGGCGGTGGAACAGCAACAAAATGGTGGCAGAAGTAGCCAACCAAACAGGGCAGCAGAGAGTAACAGCAACAGCTCAAGTCTCTCTCTCTCTGTCTCTCTTTATATTACATTCAGGCTCTCCGCTTTAGGCTACACCCATAATCCCAGAAGTACTTCGACCCATAATCCCATCAGTACTAAAACCCATAATCCCAGGGATCATGGATCAAGTCTCAAACTCTAGAAGTCCCCGCCCAATGACTACATGAGGCTTTGGGGGGCCAACTAGACATAAACCATAACACTTAGGAAGAATGGACTGCATTGGACACTAGAGGACTGTGAGGTGGGAAGTGGGAGAAAACACTGTGCCAGTCCGGGAAGACGTGTGAGGATGGGCAAAATACGGTGGTGGGCTGGGGAAACAGCAAGGGAACATTGTTCTGTGATGAAGAAAGAGGGTCTGGGCTGCTTGTCAGCC
>PVJA010035406.1:0-21870 GCA_004027025.1 Myocastor coypus | reverse complement strand
GTAACACTTGCTGAGTCCTCTTTGGCAGCTCTGATGATGGATGCACACGTTCTGGGGGCCCAGATGTGAGCACCTTTGTAGGGGTGAGTGTTGTTCTGTGTCCTGAGGATGCAACGAAAAAGTCTGAGCTTGCCCCAGAAGCTGTTACCATGCAGAGTTCAGTTTAAGTACCCCCAAAGCTCCAAATTTCTCCACTCTACAGGGGAGCAGGCCTGGATGCCTGGAGAGAGGATCTACTACTTTGCTTATTCATGCTTTTGCTCTGATAGGGACAGGAGATAAACTTATTTGATGACAACTATTTGTTATGGTTCATGTCTAGTTGTCCCCTGAAAGCCTCATGTGGTCATTGGGCAGGGACCTCTATAGATTGAGACTTGACTCATGAGTCAATGACTACATGAGGCTTTGGGGGGACAACTAGACATGAACCATAACATTCTCCCCGTGGACCCCCAAAGTCTCATACATATCCCTTTTTACAAGAGACATTTTAGTTCATCTGGAAGAGTTGCCAAAGTCCCGATAGTTTCAACATCGCTGAAAAGTCCAAATCCCAAGTCTCCTCCAAAATCCAAGGCAAACTCTCAACTGTGAGCCCCTGTACAATAGAAGAGTTAAACATACCCAACATTCAGAGGCATAAGGTAAACACTGCAATTCCAAAAGTTATAAACAACAGGGTAATACAAAACATTGGGACCAACACATGTCCAAAATCCAGCAGGGTAAACATTAAATCCCATAGTTCCAACTGGCACATCCGAAGCAGTCTGCACTGAGTTGTGAGCATCATGCAACTCTGCTCCTACAGCACTCTTGGTGGTAATTCCCATGGCTTCTCTCTTAGGTCAGCTATGATCCCTCTTAGCACGATCCATGTTCCTGGCTTTTCCAAACTTCTGGGGTTTCCACTGAACAGGCTTCTCACACCCAGCTTTACACACTTCCCTCTCAGAGGCATACTGCCTGGCTTCCCAGGCCTTTTTCTGAAATCGAGGTGGAAGCCTTCTTAACCTCAGAATTCCCACATTCTGCATATGCCTATGTGGATAATGCCAAGGGTTGCTTGCAGCTGGAGCAGTAGCCAGGCTTCCTTCTCTCTTGGCTGAAGGGATCAAGGGCCTAGATCGCTGAGCACTCTGACCCTGATTCCGAAAAACAGATTCTTCATGTGGGCGCCAGTTTGGAACCTGGTTTGGCTGCTGCCGCCGTTCTGGTACTTGGGTCTCTGCGGCTTTCTTCTCAAGGCAAAGCCTCTCTCCCTTGCAATTCTGAGGCCACAAAGAGTGGAGAGCTGCCTCTGGTGATGCCCTTCGGCCATCCTTTTGATTGTCTAGTTCCTTCCCAGCAATGTAGATCCTTTTAGCTCCATCTTTGCAGTCCACAGCTTTGCTGGTGCTTCCTTTCTGGCCAAGCTTACATTTTAAATCATCCTTCTTGGCTGTTTGCTCTTGATTTTCAACATAAATCTGGCTAAAAGCAACCAATAGCAACCACGCCACTGCCCCAATAGTTTGCTGCTTTGGAATGTCTCTTGAAAGATTAATCAGTTCGCCATGCTTAATCTCAGTCTTAGGCAAAGTCTCTGGGCATGAGCAAAATTCTGAAAGACTTTCAGTCAATCCATAGCACAAATCATCTGGAGTCTAATGACCAATGTTGTCCTTTCTTCCAGCAGAAACCTCCTCATCCTGATCTTTAGAGGCAGGCCTTCTGTCAGTCTTCTGGCCTAAGCTCTGACCAGAACTGCCGAAGCTGAACAGCTGAAGCTGTTCTAGTGCTTTGTTTTTAGCCGACATCTCTGAACCTTTCCTATCTCTTCCCATAAGCCATTTCCAAAAGCTTATAATCCACATGGTCAGGTTAGTCACAGCAACGACCCTACTTCTCTGGTACCAAGTTCTGTATTAGTTACTCTTCTATCACTGCTGGGACAAATACACGACACTCAAAATGAAGGAAGGAAAGGTTTATTAGCTCACAGTTACTGGAGGTTTCAGTCCATATTCGGCTGGCCTAAGGCTGAGTAGAGCAGGACAGAGAGCATCCAGTTCATGGCGGGGGAACAGCAGCAAATGGTGACAGAGGCAGCCAACTGAACACGGCAGCAGAGCAACAATTCTAGTCTGTCTCTCTCTCTCTCTTTATATTCCTATCAGGCTCTCTGCCTTAGGATATCTGCCCTAGACCACACCCATAGTCCCAGCCTTACTCAGACTGATAATCCCATCAGTACTAAAACAAATAATCCCAGTGACTCATGAGTCCAGTCTCAATCTATAGAAGTCCCCGCCCAATGACTATATGAGGCTTTGGAGGGACAAGTAGACATGAACCATAACACTATTGCAGCAGCATTTTGGACACCATTGAATGCAAGGCCTTTTCCTGAGCTGCATCCCCAGCTCTTTTTAATTTTAATATTATTATTTTTTTAAATTTTGAGACAAGGTCTGACTAAATCACTATGTTGCCCAGGCTGGGATTGAATTTGTGATCCTCCTGCCTCAACCTTTGAGAAAGCCAGGATTACAGGTGTGTGTATGTAGTATCAGGCCTGGCTCTTTCCTCAACTGCACTGCAGGGCTTGAGGAAAGATAAGCATGCAGTGTGTACTTGTTGTGTTCGGTTAGAAAAGAGTACTGGACTGGAATAGTTCGTCACTGAATGGTGATCTTTTGGTCAGACCCAGGACCCAGGACTTGTAGCCAGAGCCAGGGCCATAAATAGACACAGTTCCAGTTCCTGGGGGATTTACAGCCTAATTTCCAGGGAAGTAGCCAAGCCGTACCTCTCTAGCAAACTGAGTTCTACATCCCTAAGGAGGAAATTAATTCTATATGATTTATCTGAGGGCAGGGCGGGCCACTGAAGTTATTTACGTTTTGTCTCCTAAACATATCTCTAGAGCTTCAAAGAGGAGAAGCCAGATATTGCATTCAGGTCTTCTGTCTTCAATTTTAGATTTATAACCTGCCTTGCTTGGAAAGTGTGCTGTATCAAGATGGGAATAAATATTGACACGATTTGGTGAATCTGTAAGCTGAGTGCAGACTATTTACGTCTTTACTTGAAAATCTGAGCTCTGATTGTGACTGGTGATTTGGGTTCAGCTGGCTCAGACCTCCGCCTTTAGCCCCATTTTGAGGAGGACATGGTAAGCCAGGAAAGGAAAGAAAAGGATTACTCAAGAACATGTGAACTCATGTATGGAAGGGTTGTGTTCAGGTTTCCAACGGACGTCTTAAAGCAAACTTACATTCACCTAACTAAGTGCTGTGCAAATCTAACAATACCGATGGGTTTTCAGCACTAAGTAAATACTTCTGTCTTGATTCTGATCCTCTTCCTTTCTTTCATAGTCATGGCTGACTCCATCTTTAATCTGCTCTGTTATCTATCTGCTTCTGTCCTAGACAGTCCACATTTGATTGGTAATTATTATTATATTTCCAAATCGGCATCTTGCATTAATGGCAAAAAATTATGCTTCTGAATGTTTGTCAGAGTTTAAACTTGAAAGTCTTTGGAATCCTGTTATCCACAGTTTCAGTTACTTGTGCTATTGCACAAATGTATTGAAATGCTAATATTTTAACTTTACCAAAGGCCAGAAAAAGCCAACTGCCTTTGAAAAAAGTATCTGTAATCAAAGCTCTAAGCTTTTCATGTGTCTTCTGTACCAAGTATGTTTTCAGAGCTAAGACGAAGTTCTACATGATCTTCTTTGTTATGGGATCATGCTCTATTTTTAGGTTTACTTTTCTTTTGAGTGGATTTCATATACATATTGTTTTAGTTATCTTCGTGGGATAATCAGGGACTGCAAAACTCAGTGTTTTAAGTAAGAATAAACACATCCTTGCACACAGTATCTGTGGGTCTGCAGCTCAGGGGAGAGGCTCTACAGGGTTTACAGTGTCTCACCAGGTAGATCGTACTCTTAGTGACCCTCCTGTTTTAGCCTCCTAAGTGCTGGGATTACAGGTGCATGTCACCATGCCCAGTCTTAATCTCCACGTCAACATGCACTGAGGGCAGGGCTAGCATGGTAGGCTGGGGATGAAAGCCCAGCTGCTGCACTCTGCCCAAGCAGTCTCTTTAGTCTGCTGAGCTATCTGGCCAGCCCTTGAAGGATACTCAGGTCTGGGGCATCCTCCTGCAAGGTGATTCTTGTACCTGCACAGCAATTCAGGCAGGCGCTTATTCTACTGAGCTATTTTCCCCAGCCTTAAATATGCTAATTTGGAAGGGTACAGCAAGCTGCTGTGGCCAGGGGTAAGAGACCTTCCCACAAGGCCCCCTGGCAGAGCTGTGATAGCTCCAGCGTCCTCCAGAGACAAGAATGGAAGTATACAGAAATGACCACAATGGCATCTGTTGCCTCACATTAGCTACAAAGTTCACCTGAGTTTTTGCTGTTCTCGCTTTATTGAACTTAGGGATTGAATCTTGGATTTCCAAACTGAGCTACAACCCTAGCCTACATCCCTAGCTCCTCTTTCTTTTTTTAAACTTTGAGATAGGCTCTTCCTAAGTTAAGTTGCCAAGAGTGAGCTTGAATTAGGCATCCTCTTGCCTCAGCCTCCCAGGAAGCTATGGTTATAGGCATGAGTGCCTCCCTGTCCACATTGGTAGAGGAGAGCACTTCAACAAACATGCTTAGCTGTAGTGCACATCCCTAGAGACCTCCTGCAAGGCAGGCAGCCTTCACTGGGCATTGACCAGCAGAGGCTTAGATCCCGAGTGCATCTGTATTCATTGCCTTGCCGAGGAGAGGGCCCCAGGGAGTGTGTGCACATCACTTAGCCCCCAAAGCTACTTGTTGTTTATTGATACTAAGGATCAAGTTAAAATTCGTTTGTCAATCCACCACTGAAGCATATTTTCTGCCATCATATGCAAAAGGCAGAGGAGCTCATTAGATTAAATATGATCTCCGAGGATAAACAGCACGGTATAGATCTTGCTCTCTTCTCTGAGCCCGTTGCCTAGGGGCGTTTTCCTGCCTAACCCCTGGGCTCTCTTGCTCAATGGAGGCAGCTGCCTGTGATACTACTTGGTTCAGAACCTGGTCTCTTCTGGACCTGGCTTTTGATCCAGATTCTTGCTCTGGCTCTGAATCCAGCCTTACTACTCTCCGGATTATTAACCCTATGTTCTACCAGCTTGTGACACTTACCTCACATAGGTCTCTCAACAAGGGGAAATAAACCTAAATTAGATTTTCTATGTGTGCTGAGTCAGCATTACATATCCAGGTACACTCACTCTGGTGGTAAGGAAGACAACCGACGACTCCACTCATCTTTCAGAGGGTCTCCTGTGACTTGCACTGAGTTCTCTGTACGTGTTTGCTCTTGTTTGTCACCTAAAAATCCTTTTAATAATTTCAAATCCTTCACATTCAAAAAAGATTTATCAGTTTCCTCTTCTGTTCTGATCAGTATTGTGACCTGGGAAACAGAAGTGAAAAACAGCAGCAGTCAGAATCGTTTTCTTTAGGTTGTGATGTTTGCAGTTACAGAGCAAGGATAGAAATGTAAAAGCTGGAAAATGATTGTAAGCTCTATAAAGAAAACAAAACAGAAACATAGACTTTCTGGCCCAGTTGGGTACTGAGTAGTATTTCACGTAGGGTGGTACTTAGGGAATTGTCTCAGTCAGTGTTCTTGTCTCTGACACACCAATCCCAGACACTCACAACTTTAAGTTGGCAAAATTGATTTTGGCTTGTGTTTATAGTTCGTGGTCAGCTTGTTCCAGGGCAGACTTGGCATGGTGGAGGGGACACGCTCACCTCATGGTGGTCATCCAACAAAGAGAGGAGAGAAGGCGCCAAGCAGAGGAGGTATCCTAAGCCAAGCCCCAGTGGCTCAGCTCTTTGGACCAGATCCTGTGTCCTATTAGCAATCTGGCTGCAAACCCTGATAATTCAATAAACTTCCAAATGTCCCACCTATGGGACTTTCGGAGGCCATCTACCGGTAAACCACAAGAGGGATCCACTCTGGTGGTTGTGCAGAGGATTGCAGGGATCAACAGGAGGAGTTTATACAGTGTCTGGGAAGAAAGTATAGGTGAAGAGGACACTAAAGTGCAAAGATCCTGGAGGTGGGAGCAGGCTTGAGTCACTGAGGAGCAACAGGGTGTCTACTTGGGATGGAGCAGAGTAAGGAAGGGAGGAGGCGGTAGAGAGGGTGTCTTGGAGGCAGTGGGTGGTCGTTTCATTTAGGATACTGTAGGTATCCTAAGAGTAAGGATTTTGTTTTTCACTTTTCAGGGATGGGAAGATATTGGAGGATTCTAAGCCAAGGATGACATGAACAGACTTATACTTTGTAAGGGTCACTGTGACAGCTGTGTTGCAACAGGTGTCTGGGGCTGGAGTTAAGAATAATACTTTTCAAGTAGTCCTGGGACAAAAACATGGTTGCCAAAACTAGGTGGCTTTGGTGGGGTTAACAGAAGCAAGGTCAGTTATTGAGCAAATGCTGGGAGCATTAGCATTAGCAGAAGTTAAAGGCAACGCTATATTTCTGGCCTGAACACTTGGAAAGCTGGAAATATCACTTGCTGAGATGAAGAAATTCATGGGATGATATCTGGACTCTGGTGTAAGCCTTGATAATTTAGAGAGCTTTTTAGAGACCAGGGAGGAGATGGTGAGTAGACCGTTGGAGTTTCAGGTCTGGATTTTAAGGAAGGTGATTTAAATAGGTTGGTAATTTCAAGCTGAGAATTCTTCCTAGTTGAAAGTACAGCTTCACTTGGGCAATCAGTGTAGCTGGAGAACAGGAGTTATTGGCTTGCTAGTGCTTGTGGGGCTGGCGTGTGAGGAGGGATCTGGAGAAACCTTGGGTTGGAGGACTGAGGTAGGAGTCCTGTCCTCACGGGGATTAGTGCCTGTGATAGGAGGAGAGACTCTCGCGAGAAGTGTCACAGTCATATCCAGTGTGATGAAGAGCACTGCAGACATATCAAGTGAACTAATGAGAGGCAGAGACCCCAAACGTAGGCCTGCCATGGTGAGCGGGCTCTCTGTTCCCCTCCCCACAGTAAACAATGTAAAATGCTGGTATAATATTTAAAAATCTTTCAATATTTTCCTTGAGCTGACAAGAAAGCAATCTCTGTGAGATATGGTGGTGGGGATGTGTAGGGTTCACCTGGTAGTTTATTTATTTATTTATTTTTTCTCAGCAAAATTAGAAGCAAAGGGTTACACCCTGAAGGCCCCCTACAGGTCAGTAGTCTCACAGGTTTCCAGAGGAGAGTGCCAGCGCAGTGGTGAGTCCCTCTGTGTGGGTGTGGAAGTGGAATCAATTGCACTAAGAAGTCAGAAGAAGAGGGGTTGGGTGAGGCATGATCAGGAGGTAAGAGGGAGAGGAAAGGTGCTCAGAGCCTCTGCGTTTCTCCTTTGTCAGTAATTGTAATCTACATAAGTGACCATTGATCCCGATATGCCAACTTGATTGGATTAAGAAACACCTACAACATCAGTGGAATGCACTCTTGCATTTGTCCAGGTGGGTCACCCAGGTGCAGTTTTTACACGACACTGTATGTGATCCCTATCTGGTTCTATCCTGATCCCTGTGAGCTAAGCAACTTTGCTCCTCTAGGACCTTCCACTGCGATGTTCCTACCGTTCAGCCAGGTGATTGTGGACTGAAGTTGTGAGCTTGGCATTGAATTTCTGCTCCTTAAACTGTGCAGGTGTCGTGTTTCAGCAACCAGAGGGCCAAGTGACACAACCTCTTCTATTCATTTATATTAAATTTCTTCCCTAACTACTTCTGAGCACATGCTTTATTCTTTGATACTTTCTTCATAGTTGAGTAGTGCTTTTTCCCCCCACAATGTAGACAGTAACTATCACCAGAAATGTATTTTCGTGTTTTTCTTAGTCATTCTACATCAGATACATTATGTGAAATTTTATAAAAGTTTTTAAAAAGTCAGCTTCCCATAAATATGTATAAGGAACTACTCTCATCCAAAATGCCACTTTTGATTATAGATGTATCTGCACAGCTGAGGTAAATTAAATTTTTAGCAATATGGACAATTTTGTCAATTAGATAGATAAAGCAAAATATTTCCACGGAAGTTTTGGCCTGAGCTATTTGAAGTGGCTATTTACATTTTATTGTAATGACCTAATGCTTGCCAAGTTTTCATTTTATTTTGGGGGAAGCCTAAAAGATAGAAGAAAAAAGACAACCACTTGCTTTCTTTAAGATAACTTCTTTATAGTGATTAGCAATTTGAAATAGTGTTCAAGTTAGGTGTGCTGATGTCAGGAAGAAAAAATGAATATTGAAAACAGTAGGTCAGGGATTAAGATTAGCAAAATACTTTTACGAATGTCTTCTCCTGTGTGACCATGGCTAACATGGAAGACTAGCCACTAAAGTCAGTGGGAACCAATCAGTTCATTCAAATATATAGTGCACATTTCTTGTAGCAGATGCTATAGTTTCTGAGCTACAGCAATTAAAACAGAAGATGCAAATGTAAGACTCGGGTTACCATGGAATTCCATATTCAGTGTAGTCATCGACTAGCATCCTCGTGGGGCAGAGGGAGCATGCATTGTAACTTCTTAAAGGCCAGGGGTCAGGGAGAGAGGGTAGGGGACAACCATCTAGAAGATTTAATCCCTGATGACTGAGAAGGTCATGCCAATGTTGAGTAATCCAGGGAACTCAGAGGACTGAAAGTCTAGGCTTAGGAGAATCAGATGTTCAATAAGGTGTTGGAGGCCTTTGTTTGGACATGACCTGTGGGGATTAGATCATTAAGGCACGGAGAACAAGTACCCAGAAGAGAAGGTAGAAGATTTGTATGATAATGCTGTAATTTCAGGTGAAGCAAAGGGATGATTTGAAGAAGCAGTAAGGACTTTGGTGGGTAAGAGGAGTTCTGAGCCAGGTGCTAAAGAGAACAGTGGTCGTTTTTGCTTATTTATCTTATTTATGAAGCAGCAGTGTTTCATATTTATGCATATTGTTTATTCTAGTTTTTGCATGTGAGATTTGTTTTTTCTTTGTGCTGCAGATATGAAATTATGTGAGATACTAGCAGGAAATAGAAGTATATTCTAAAGTTGTTCTTTCGATGATAGTACACCCAAGCCTCAAAATATCAGTTAAGTAAAATTTAATCCCAGACACATGAGAAATAGAATAAATGTATAAGCAGAAAAATAAGCTCAGTGATGTCTTAAAGATTCAACTTTCTTTGTGTCTAGTGTACATGGTCTTTTCCTGTCTCTGTCTCTGTCTCTGTCTCTGTCTCTGTGTATCTCTCTGTCTCTGTCTCTCTCTGTCTCTGTCTCAGTCTCTCTCATCCCTGGAATAGAGCAGGGTGGGATAGTCATCTCTGCTATTACCCTAGATGGAGCATTTGCAGCATCCAACCATCTTCAGGCCTATGGGAGTGGATCTGTGCGGCCCAATGCATCTGCTGCACTGTCCATGGTGTGATCTTGGTCTCCAGGATAATGCTGGTAGGAAGCAAAGAAGGGAATGAAACAAGGGTGGTTCCAGGCTGAGGCTCTGCACTGTCCCCCTTCTCGTGACAGCTTTCTTCCTCTGCATCTCCCCCTCTGTTTATCTTTTCACCTGCACTGGGAGCAGTGGGAAATGCCCAGGGGACAGGTAGACATCAGCTGGCCTCCGTAGTCTTTCAGTTCGCTCTCCTTTTTGGTCCCTGGCTTACATGGGGGGCTGTACCTTGGGCAGTTGAATGTTCATAGTGAACATAGAACTAGTCTAACTAAACTTATATGTGCATTGGGAAACATTTCACTTATATTCCTACTAGATAGTTAGCACCCATTTTCATATGCTGGAATTTGTTTCTCAAGCATATTTTTTATAAATGCCCTATTTTAAAATTACTCCTCTAAAGCATATTTCAGACTGAGGCACACTAATTTTTATGGACTTTTTTTGGTGAACAGCTGAATTTGTAAATAACCATTTCGTTCCATTTGTCATATCCTTAGAGCATCTTCCTGGGATTTTTTTTTTTTTTTTCTCGGAAAATTCTAACAGTTTGGTTAAGTTTCAACTTTGATTAACAGGATGATTTTTACTCATGTAGAAAGAAACAGCTTTGTCACCATCATTCAGAGAGAATGGTGGGGAAGGTGAGGGATGTCTTAGAAGTCTTGCTTTCAACATGAAGTAAGAAGCAGATTCACATCTAGTATAATCCATCTGGTGTAGAATATATTACCAAGACTCCGAGAGAGAAGCATATCACGTTTATTCAGTTCCTAGCTTCACTCCTATTTATTTTTATTTTATTTTATTTTACTTTTCTTTTTTTTCTTTTTTTTTTTTTTTCACTCATATTTAGAGTACTTTGGAAATGGAGTCACTTAATTTTGCAGAAATGATGTTTCCTTAGACAGTGAATTTAAGATGCATGTAGTTTCTTAGCTCTTTTGTTTTGGGAGACTTTGCTGCAGTGTTCATATAGCACACCCCTATCTTCCTCTAAGAAGCCACTCAAGTGAATTTGCTTCTTGCAAGCAGCACAGTGTAACTAGCCAATCACCTATGCATCTGTAACCCACCAGGAAAAAAGGTACAAGGTATTCATTAGGAAACAGCGCATGCTAAAAACCTGAGGAAATGTTGGGAAAAAGACTACTGTAAAATATAAATGCAGGATAGAGATTAACAGTAACCTCTGATAGAATGTCTCAGTAAGTCAGGTGGGATCAGTACATATTTTATTAATATTGAATGTATGAATTCACCAGGACTTGGGCATTGCTCCATAGAGTATTCTTTGGCTGTGGTTGAACTGATTTGAGTTCTGACAGAATCCACACCCAAGGTCTGTGATTTATAATTTTTGTGCCTTGAAGTGGAGCAGAACTTAAAGGGCATAAGTTAGCTGAAGGTGGATCCTGCTTTGTGATGTATGTCTCCATATTTTTTATGGTAGGGAGCACATGTATTCACATAAATAGTTCTAGTCTCTTGCTTTATCAGGTTTGTACAAATCATTTAATTTTCTTTGATAGAAATAAAGCTCTCTTCCCCAGTTATATTTGTCACTTCAAAAGTAATCAAATTACATAATTAAGATCACAACTGTAACATCTATACTCACCCTGGAGACTCATTCTTTAAGAATTGACCCACAGTGCACGATGGCCTCCGAAGGCTTCTCAGCTGCTATTGTAGGCTTTTCCTGGGCACAAGCAACTGCACTGCTGTAAAAGACAGAAGAAACAAAATGACAGATTTTGGAAACTGAATTATTCTGATAAATAAAATGGCAAAACAGGAACAACTTTTTATATTTATTTGTTTGTTTATTTATTTTGTATTTTTTTTTCTTTTTTTTGGTCTTTTTGAGACAGGGTCTCACTGTGCAGTTCAGGCTGGCCTTGAGGTCACTTTTGTAGCCCAGGTTGGTCTCGAACTCACACTGATCCTCCTGCCTCAGCCTCCCGAGTGCTGGGATTAGAGGCGTGCGCCACCACGCCCGGCTATTTTGTATTTTTGAAGGAAGCATCTATAGGGTATTCAGGGCCTTACTACTAGATTGGACTAATAGTAATCTGCCTACTTACAGCCTCCCAAGAGCTGGGATTACAGGTATGTGCCACCACACCCAGTCTCAACTGCTGTCTCAGCGTGCCCTGGGGGTGAGGCTGGCACAGCTGGCCCAGGGATCGAATGCTGGCCCTTGTTCCTGCTTACAAGTTCTTTAATCCACTGATCTATTTGGCCAACCTGATTTTATATTTTTAATAAAGTTTTGTTTTAGAATGGTTTTGAATTTACTATTATTGTTATCACCACCACCACCATCATCGTCATTATTTGGTTTTGGATATAGTAGGCAGCTCCTGTATCCACTACATACAGTTCTCCTTGCTTAGCGTCTTCATATAAGAACACTACATATATTCTAATTAATGAGCAAATACTAATATGTTATTACTAAATTTTGCACTTGGCTTCGATTCTACTGGGATAAGATAAGATCTACAATATAAGATTACATTCAGCTTTTTTGCATTTACATGTTATGTAAGGTTTTGGGGAGGGGTACTGAAAATTGAACTCAGGACTTCCCACTTTCTAGGCAAATGCTACACCACTGAGCTAAATCCATGACATCTATAAGAATTTAGTTTTTTGTAAGTTATATTTAGTTACTTGTCTCCCTAGTGTCCTTTAGAGTGACAACGTTGCAAACTCATGATTTTCATGGCCTTGAGGGTTTTGTGGAGATTTGCCTCAAGTTTTGGGATGTTTGATATTTTTCCCATCTAGATTGTGATTATAGGTTCTTAGAAAGAGCTTAGATGTCAAAGCTACCTGGAAGTGCTATAAATGACTGACATGATTGATGTTGACCTTGGTCACCTAGCTACAGTTGCATCATTATATTTTTCTACTATAAACTTCTCTTTGTTAAATAATTTCAGCAGGCATACTATGGTAATAGTAGGATGCTTTGCTACACTGACATGAGAACATGTAAATTCCTTCAATCATGCTTCCTCACAGTAAGATCTGATAGCTGGACCTTGTTAGGAGGATTTTGAGAATAGCTGAAAAAAATGTACTTAATGTTATTTTGGTACTGCTATTGGAAGACCGCTTTTCCTGTTTTGTTCTGGTTTCTTGAGCTTTAATGTGTAGCTGAAGGAAAACTAGGTTTCGAAGTTGCTTTTCTGCTAGTGGGGTGGAAGAAAAATGGAGTGCTCTGATCATACAGTTGTGTTTCTGCAGTTGTGCATGTCGGGACTCCAAGTCCGTGACTAAGTACACTACATAAGATTGAGTTCTCCTTGAATTTGGTTAACATTTTGATGGCAATTTAAGTTTTTCCTGCTATTCTTGGGTACAGTGAGCAAGTGGACTTGACAGTTGCCTCACGGGACATGAGCAAATGAGGCAGGCCAGTCAAGCAGGCAAATGCACACAGCCTGGTCCTGTAGCCCATTCAAGATGGAAAACGATCCCCTGTGGTGCAGACAGGGCTTGTGCGCTGGGCTGCAGGCCATTTGAGCTCATAATCTCACACTTTACAGAAGAATTTGAACAAAACCTGTGAAACAATTTTTTAATGAAGAGCCAGACTCCTACACAATGCCAATCTATTGGAAAACAGTTTAATATAGAACACAAAGAGATCTCTAAAACTCAGAGACCATCTGTTGTCATTGTGGGCCCAAGCGACAAGATGAGAACGCCGCACAAACTTCATTTTACCTAAATTTCTGTCAGGAAGATATGAAAACTTTTCATGTTAGAGCTGAAAATCACTTGCTAAACTTAAATAATAGTGATTTTTCTAACCCCTCCAAAGGAACACAGGTAGGGCCCTAAGAATTGAATAATAGCCCTTCATTATCTAAACAAGGCAAAGCAAAGCAAAGCAAAGCAAAGCAAAGCAAAGCAAAGCAAAGCAAAGCAAAGCAAATTAGGTCAGCTCTTCTGGTTATCGTTTCTGTCATCCAAAAGCAATTTATTTTTTGGTTTCCCTGGATGGATGTGGAATTTCACATAGTTAGGAATAGTTAGCTATGATACACATCTTGCTGACCATGCAGACATTGCTGAGCTGGTTCTGTGTTCTCTCTGTCCATTGCTGAGTTATTTTCTTCCACTGAGGTGCTAGGATAAAACAACACTGGAGGAGTGATGTGGTCTGTCAGGACAGTCGGGAGAGCCATCTAAGACTTGGGCTGCATTGATCTTGGGCACTTCTAGTTACGATCCTGGGGAAGCTCCTACTCATCCCGCTCATTGTTGTAAAGACAACAAGGACGCTCCTATGAATGTGTGGCCCACCTTTTAGAAAGATGGTGCTAAGATCCACCTTGTAATAGTGATTCATACATGTTCTAAAGCTGCTGCTGTATTAGGCAAGTCACAGAGAAAGAGGGGAGGAAAGCCTCCACGGGGAGGAACCTGCACAGCAATGAGGATCTTTTTACCCACACTGTGAACAAGCAGCATAGGACAGGCTTGAAATCCAAGCTGTTTAAAAAAGTGGATAGAACGGACAGAAGATGAATTTGTAGCTATCGATCAAGCTCTAAGCTTAGCTTCATTGGGCATTTCAGTAACTTTGAGGTTCACGAGAAACACAGCTGACCGTTAAATAAGCAGGGACAATGATGATGATATTTTGTAAATGGGAAGGGATCCCACTGTGCAAATGGGAAGAGAGAAACATAAGGGAAAGGAGAGGGAGAGCAGAAAGGGACATAAGAAGATTTAAGACGTGTCACGTGCAGGTGCCACATATGCAGAGTGTAAACACTGCATGCCGTACATGTGAGTCAAGAACAATAATGACAAGGGTACAAATGAGGGAAGGGGATTTAGCCAGGAAGGGAGAGAGAGGGTAGGAAGGGGACTGAAAAAGAAATAAGCTGCGCCGGGCACATGCACCTACTCCCCAAGGGAATAGAAGCTTCATGAACTCCAACCTGTACTAAAAAAATGAACCTAAGGTAGAGACGCGGAAGTTACATAATGTGATTTTTAGGGCTCTTTTTATCTTATATACGCCCAACTTAAAATAATGAAGCCAATATCGTAAAGGAAGGCAATCCGTAGGATAACGAGGGAAAAAGAAAAGGAAAAGCAGGTGTTTTATCCTGAGTAAGAACGTGCTCATGCTTATATCACTGGAGGTTTCCAGAGGAGAGCCATAACACAGAGCCGATTTGGCGCCAGCTGCTGTCCCAAGTGCGACCCAACCTCACTTAATCCTGAAAGAGGAGCCTGAGGAGGTAGAGAAGGGCACCAAGGCACAGAAGGACAATGGTGCTGGGCAGAGGGGACACAGCTGCTGTTGAGGGGGCCAGAATGTGGGCAAAGCCACCTCACTATCAATGAGGAAAAAAATTAAATTAGAAAAATGTCACTAACACAACTGAGGGGGAGAAGCGGCTTTTGGTAATCTGAAAAATAGTGAAGATGAATAGATATAAATGAAAACAAGGAATGGTGCTGGATTTAAGGCACTTTCTTAGAATTAATGCTCATAATACATTTACTTATAAGGCAAGACAACATAACCCATTGTTAATAATTGAGATTTTGTTACAAATAACACAGTTCTAAGAGCTATTATCATCCAGGTGGCAGTTTTTCCTAATATTCTAGTAAAGGACTAGTGGAAATAGAAAGGGCCTGGTGTGTAAAGAAAGTTAATTGCTAGAAATAAATAAGAAGGGGTGGTCAGATAGCTCCGTGGACTAAAGTGCCTGCTCAGGCAGATTCAAGGACCAGCATCCGATCCCAGATTTGTTGTGCTGGCCCTGCCCTCAGAATGTGCTGACATGGGGACTGAGCCTGGGCGTGGTGGCACATGCCTGCAATCCCAGTGCTTGGGAGCCTGAAAACAGAAGATCACTATAAGCCCGATCTGCATAGTAACACCCTGTAGACTCTGTACTAAATAATTTTTTTTTTTTTTTAAAAAGGAAAAAATGAAAAGGAAAGGAAGCTGGTGGTGTTTGAGTACATGTGTTTCCATTGACCTTAGTACTATAGCTATATGAGATCATAGATTTACGCCATAGGATATGGGCTAAAGAAGCCACTTGTGTCATGGTTACATAAAACTTTCTACGTTGCATTCATTAATAATTTTTGCCTAGTACTTGTGGATATTATCCATGCGTCTATTTTTTTCATATATCCAATTTGAAAGTCTACATTTCTACCTCTGAGTACTCATGAAAAAGGCACTGCATGAGCTTTCCCCCTCTATGTGCTCATTTTGTGTATTATTGTATTGTAGGACATTCCAAGTCAAGTGCGCTCTTACTGTGCTGCTTTAGGCAGCAGATGCCAGAAATATTCACGTCTCACACCCTAGACACGAGTGAGAGCCCTCACACCACAGAGGTAGAATTTATAGCCACTGCTCTCTTCTCCTTTGCTTATTAGACAGCCATCAGGACAAAAAACAACAGAGGATTTATTAGAAAATAATGCCATGGTAAAATATGGCAAAACACAAGGCAGTGAAGGTCATGGGAAATTCCAAGCTGCATGATGAATACTTTCCCTTCTCAAAGAGTTTTCAGGCAGATTTTTTTTCTAGCCTGTGATGACATCAAGGTGCAAACTTCTTACATATCTGTGAGTAACCAACATCTGCAGCAGACACCTGGGAAGGGGAAGGTGCAGTCAGTGTGTGCGCTCCATGGCTTCTCTGTGCTCATCCCCAGTCAGGACATCCCTGCTCAGGACAAATGCAGCACTTGTGGTGGCAGCAAAAGCAGCAAGAGGCATATTCTCTCTCTCTCTCTCTCTCTCTCTCTCTCTCTCTCTCTCTCTCTCTCTCTCTCTCTCTCTCTTTCTCTCTCTCTCTCTCTCTTTGTCTTTTTGAGACAGGGTCTCGCTATGCAGTTCAGGCTGGCCTTGAGCTCACTTTTGTAGCCCAGGCTGGTCTCGAACTTGCACTGATCCCCCTGCCTCAGCCTCCCTGCTGGGATTACAGGTGTGTACCACCACACCAGGCTTCGGCTTATTCTCTAAGGCAACTAAAAAAACAAATGACTAAGTATGGTTTATCATGTTTTCTTAGTGAGCAGGCTAAACCTGAAATGATAGCCAATTTCATATAAATTAATTCAATTTACAAAGTGAAGACTGAGACTTGGAAGCCAACCTACACAGTGCTTTCTCTGGCCACTCAGAATGCTCGTCCTCTCTCTGCCTCTATCTTGCCAGGGGAAAGAAATCCAGAGCCTTTGGTTGAGGAGGGAGGAAGAATGTAGACACCAGAGATGGTTCAGAAGGAGTCTGCAATTGGCTAATTCCTTTTCTACCGTCTGAAAACCTGGAGGGAGTTTGTGAATAAAGTTCCCCTTAGTGTCTTCTCCTGCAGAGATGACATAAGAGGGTAGAGTTGGGCCAAGGTAATTTTCATTTTGCCTTAGGAAATCCTAGCCACATGCTGACACAGCTAAGTATCTTCCCCAAAGAGTTAAAGACATCTTACCATGCTCCAAGAACATCCATGTCTATAGCAGCACAACTCAAAATAGCTAAATCTTGGAAGTAGCCTGTACATCCATCACTAGAGGACTGGACTCAGAGAATTTGGTATTGATACATAACAGAGTATGACTTTTCCATAAAGAGGATAAACTGGAGCCATTTGGAGGAAAATGATGTGCCTTGTGACTAAAATGTTAAGTGAGATAAATCAGACACACACAGATAGATAATAGGAAACAGTGAGAGAGTCTTTTGCAAAGTGGGGAGGAAAGCGACAGAAAAATAATTAAGATGTGTTATGTGCATGCACTAACAGGCCAGAAGGAGCACAGCCATTATGTGTGCAAATAGGGACTAATAAATACAAACAAAGCTGAGGTTCTTGCACAAAGCAATGTGACCTCAGTCCAACTGCAAGTACCCAGTGTCATATGAGCTGCTGAGGAAGAGGACACACAGAAGTCTGTGGCATCTGAAGTGATGCTCAGCCACTGGCTGTCACTGCCACTCTCCCAGTCTTTGCCTTTTCCTGCCTGTCTGCCTAAGTTCAGATCCACAGTTGCTCAAAAGTGTCCACCTTGAGACAAGTCTCTTCTGCAGATCCAGAGCCTGTGGGTGGAGGTGAAGATGTTTCCTTGGGTTGCTGTAAGACGTTTTGCTAGCGTTCACACAGGTTTACCAACAGCAGAAAGGGAAAGCTAAGAAGTGGTGCAATGGTGCACAGCTGTGACCCCCAGCATCCTGCGAGGCTGAAGCAGGGACATTCCCAAGTCCAAGCCCAGCCTCAGCAACCTAGCAACTTAGTAAGACTTTATCTCAAAATAAAAAGACAAAAATGGGCTGAGGATGTAGCTCAGGGCCAAGGTTCAATCAGCAGCACTAAAATAAAAGAGAGGAGGACACTAAGCCCTTGCACTTATTAAGCACTTTGTAAGTGTCTGACACTACAGTAAATTTTCTTAGTAAGAGCCCAGAATAAGCTCATGAGAGTGCTGGTCTTCATGAAATACAACCATCAGGTCCTATGCTTGGAAACTAAGGTACTTATCTCATGTTTTCTTTGTTAGATTTGGAATTCTGAAGGATAATGTTCTTAAAGATGTGCCTTTAAGAAAGATAATACATGACCATCTCCTATTTTGAAAATACTTTGAGATTCCCATGTTGATTTTGTTCTTGAATGTTAAGTTGAGAAATGCTTGGCAGGTAAGATGTGACTTCTTTTAAACTGTGAATTTTTGTTGGTTCATTGAAATTCATAGAATGGCAGCTCTTCCATTAGCAAGCAGGACAAAGCCCTGCAGAAGTGAAGCTGTTTTTCCCGGGATCTTAAGCAAGCTCCCTTCCTAGACTTCTCAGAGAATTTCTTAGAGAACAAATAGCTACAGAAAGTGAAGGGTAGATTCTCATGGACAACCGATCCCTCCAAGCCTGAAGGACAGATAGTGCTGGCTCCAGTCAGCGAGCCATTCTGCAGTAGCTGGGACTGGGCAGGGGGAGTCCAGGTCACCAACCAGGCTGCTGGCACACGGATAACTGCGGAGTCAGCATTAATCTGCTGACTCACGCAGCGACACAGAAATGTTTCTTCAAAATGCTTCCAAGTATTGTGCATCGTGTGGGCAGGCACCAAGGCTCAGCCTGAGAAGCAGAGTCCCATTGCAGGTGGTCAGAAACAGAGCGTCACCTTCTGGGGAGCTGTAGTGGCCTTTTGGGGTGCATGCAGCAGCTGATATCTGAGCTCTATGTGTTCTGCCAGCTTTATGCTTAGGATCCTATTTAATTTAAGTCTTCACTGCTTCCCTGTGTGGCCTCAGTATAGTTCGGTTATTGGGCATCTCAGTGGGGGTTTTCTTTTTTCTAAAACTTTTTACTTGTCAAGCCACCTATTTTAATGGATGCTGCATGTTGATATGTTTACTTTGGTAAATGAGGAGAATGCATAGGTGACACGGAGAAGAAACGGCCCCACTAGACCTCTGTTTCACCACCATGCACATGGCTGCACCTCCTCTTCAGGGCATGCAAGCTAGTTCTCATCACCTTCCACGGAGAATGCATACAGTTGCCTTGCTCTGAATTAAGCCCCATGAATAAAATGCACCAGGCGATATTTGTAAATACAGTTTCCATAGGAAATAAGGCTTAGTTTTACCTTGTAGATGATGGCCTGCCTAGGCATGCAGACAGTTTGTAAGGTTATTTGTGTTAGTCGGTAGTCAAATAACCTTGTCAGCCTAGAGCTGAGATGCTAGAAAAGCCTAGATCCATCATACTTTTATAGAAAATAATGTTTTCAGAGGCATATGTTGGAAAATATGCAGCTTACTACTTGGTAAATACCATTAGTCAATTTTAAAGCCTTCTTTCTTTTGATTTCTTGTGTGAAAATGTTCTAAAGAAAGAATAGCATGTTTTTGAAGTGGTGTTGGTTACATAATGTCTATCTGATGTCTGCATTACTGTGTGTTCTTCAAAAGGACACTTATGAGCAGTGTGGCTTTACATAGGGCCATGATGCTACAAAAACAGGATGTGGTTTAAAGGAAGGGTAGATGTGGCCAGGACTGGTGACAGCAAAGCCAGGTGAAAATGGCTAGGGGACCTAAAGGAAAGATATGGGTGGACAAGGCCATAAAACTGCTCTGGGAAGAGGCACAGTAGCCTCAGACCCAGCTCAGGGCTGTAACTCACTCCAGGCTTCAGCTGAATTCTTGCAAATGTGCAGGTTCGCAGAGCTACATGGGAGCAAATAGTAGAAATTAGTGGGAAGTCTGCAGTTGGCTTTAGGATGAAGAAGAGGCCCAAAGGAGATGCTCCTCTCAAGCTTAGTAGTGGCTGCCTCCTGAGGCTGTGCTAGGCAGGAGCAGTGACACAGTTTTTCTAATGTATCATGTGGCTTAGTACCATTTGTCTCTATGTGCTGAAACTGTTATAAAAATGCCATTAACTAGGTAACTTATAAGCAACAGAAATTTATTCCTCGCAGTTCCAAAGGGTAAGAAGGCCAAGATCAAGGTATCTGCAATCTGTCTGGAAGATAGCCCTGTGACACTCACAGATGGTGACTTCTTGCTATTGGTCATTGGAAGAAGAGGGAAGCTGGCTCTCTGGGGTCTCTTTTGTGGGAGATTGATCCTCATCGTGAGGCTTCAACCCCATGAGTTAATTGTTGCATGGAGTTCCCACCTTTTGATGCAGTCTCTGTGGGGATTAGGGTATGAACATGTCAATTTAGGCGCAGGACAAGAGCATTCTATCCCATGCACTACTTGATCTGTTTATCTAAGCTTTTCTTTGACAACTAAGTCAATTTCAGAATATCCTGAAGTTAATAAGAATAACTTATTCATTTAAAGACTAAAAATTGTGACTTACCAGGCTCTTAGAAGAAGAGACTAATGGAAGCTTAGACACATTATCTTAGGTACAAATAACCTAACTATATTTTATGAGAGACATAAGTAGTTTGCAGTTATTCACTAGCAAGTGCCTATTGAATGCTGAATTGGTCAGTTTTCCCATTGATAGTACCAACTCGCAGACACCCACACCTGAAGGAGGCATGGTTTGACTTGGCTCACGGCATCAGAGAATGCAGTCTGTGATTGGCTGGATTGAGGCTGGAGCATCATTGTAAAACGATGTGGTGATGTGAAGCTGCTGACATTGTGGTAAGCAGGAAACAGAAGAGGGGAACAGCATCAGAGAGCAAGGGGTCAGGGCCCAGATACAGAACCGAAAGCCCCTGTCACCCTAAAATATCCCAGAAGTGTACTCACACTCTGGTTGACTCCCAGCCAATCAAGTTGGTCATTAAGTTTAACAGCCTCAGGAACCTACAACATGCAGAACACTGTTAGATCAGAGCCTGTGTTGGCAGATGAAAGGTGACAGAATCCATTCACACATGCTCACAGAGGGGTTTCATGCAGAGCTAGCAAACTTCACCTGCTTTGGACAGCTCACAGATCCAAACTAAACCAAATCCAAAGAAAACTAATATTTGGTGATGGATGGATGATGATGCATTTAATTTAGATGTACAGATCCTGCATAAAATTATTCCAGCATATAGCTGTCCTCCTTTTAAAAACAAATTTTGCATTCTGGTGGCCAAAGTGGATATTTCCATCTGAGAGCTGTTGAACCACAAAAGCTAAAATATTTGATATCAGCCCCTTCATCAAAAGTTTCTCGGTGGTTTTCTAAAGACTAGAAAGCCACTAAGTGGATGGATACATAATCAGAACTACCTCTATGTTAGAGCTCAGCAAGAATCCTGTATAAAGATACGGACGAGACATGGTAACAAACAGACCTACAGGGAAATTAAACCTCATCGCTTCCGGTGGGTGTCACAAAAGACTGCCAGAGAGGGTGACCAGCTTCTCATTAGCCATACAGTGTTGGTGATAGCAGCACTAGAGGACTTGCTGGCTGAATCTCAACTGCTCTGTGGAAGACTGTGTAAGGCAAAGGTGTAAGGCAAGAATTAGTAAGATCATTTAGCATCCAGGCTGTCATTGGTCATTCTTGGCAAACCAAATAAAATAAAAACCAAATTCAGAAACTTTCAGAATATAAAGAAAAACATCAATGGATAAAATTATTTTTGTACTTTTATGGTATAAAAACTCAATTGCACAAATGTATGTGTTATGGCTTATGTCTAGTTGTCCCCCCAAAGCCTCATGGAGTCATTGGGCGGGGACTTCTAGAGTTTGAGACTTGATCCATGATCCCTGGGATTATAGGTTTTAGTACTGATGGGATTATGGGTGGAAGTACTTCTGGGATTATGGGTGTAGCCTAGGGCGGGAGCTAAGGTGGAGAGCCTGAACGTAATATAAAG
>PVJA010035405.1:0-21813 GCA_004027025.1 Myocastor coypus | reverse complement strand
TTTTTTTTTTTTTTTTTTTGTAGGACCAGGGTTTGAACTCACGACCTTGCACTTGCCAGGCAGGCACTTGTGCCACAGAGCTGCCTCCCTAGCCCCTAGGTACTTCACTTGGGCCAGACTGAGAAACATGCCTGAAGAGCTGTTTTGTAAATCATGCATAGGTTTGGGGGAGGCAGATTACATAACCTATCTGGAACTCTATATGTATTCACAGTAATTCCCCGACAGGGGCTTGTCAGAACTCCGTATAGTTTGTTTTCCTACCACCTTTAACCCTAACATCATGGCATCTGCCAGGGAGTATGGTTCACATATCAGGGCTATTTGTCCTACAGCCTGGACCTGGTACAAAATCAATTATGCTCCGTCCCCACTCAGAGCTATCAGTCTTCCGTGTTTCTAGATTAAAAGGCTGTAGCTGTATTATAATCAGAAAGAAAGCATTTTCTGATGGACTCGTTGTGCTGCTTTCTTAGCAGTGCAAAGTACCAGTGCCGTGTCTTATTCTTTATTTCCAAGAGAATGCCCTGGATGCCTCACACTGCTGGACTTCTAAAGACATTCCTAGCATGATTATTCCTTGAATCCATTAAGGAATTGTCTTACATTCTCTGTAGCATAATTGTTTTCCTAAATTATCTGCTTTTTTTTTTTTTTTACCACATCCAATTAGCACCATGTAACCAACATAGTGAAACTATGTGATCATCTGTGAAATGTCTACATAGTCCACTGTATTATGGAGAACAGCAAATTATGTTATGGTAGAGGACAGGAAGGTTGACACATGGGGAAATGCTGATCGTTCACTGTCATTCATCCTGTGTAAATGTGAGCTGCTTTTTCTTCTCTTTATTGATAAATATGTGAAAGGATGTATTGGTCAGATTCATAGTGGTCTTTGTTCCATGAGCCCAAGGCTCAGAAGTCTGCTCTAATAAATGTAGCACATCAGGCACAGCAGCTATAGCTAGAATTCCAGGGTGTCCGTGTCTATCGACCTCTCCCAGGATCTGGTTAGCTTTTATGGAGGTCAGACTGGTGTGTGAGGCAAGACCATGCTGAAAATCAGCCTGTTGAACATTCTTTTCACATATCTTTGAAAATGGTATTAATTTATTATTTTCCTCAGAACATGTTTGGATTTCAAACTAATTAATTGCAGAAATAGCATGATAAACATATATTCTGTGACATTCTTTCTTCTCTATTATACATATGCCCCCTAAGAATCTGAGCAAGCATTCTGTCTCCCACAATTATTGATGTAGGTGCTTGCCTCTTTTCTTTTCTTACCTTTTTTTCTTCTTTCCTTACAAATCATGTATAATACAAATATGATATATGATGTACTCTAAAAATGTTATCACAAGATAGTTTAGCGGTCTAAAGCACCTGCTTAGGAAAGTTTAGGTAACCGCAGGGACCACAGTTCAATCCCCAGCACCACATGCTGCACCAGCCTCATCCCCAAGGCTGGCTGAGCAAGCCATAATATAAAAATAAAAGAATAAATAATCAGCTGTGGTCATCACCTCAGATGACAAGATCGTGCTTGGATTTCTTCTAAGTTTTTCAAATCTGTCTTTCCTTGTATCTCCCAGTGCACATAGCTCACCCAACATTAGCCCTTAATATTTTCATAACATGATTACTTTCTCCGAAATTTTCTCTTACTTCAACCACATCAGTCACTTGTGTCTTTAATGATCAGAAAATAAAGAAGACTATGAAAAATGTCATAAAATTAAAAATCATCTGTGCAAATTGAAGAAGCAATAATGTATTTTTAAAATCTACGTTAAGCTCTAAGTATGTATGGTTGACCATGGCAGCCCCTGGAACAAGTGGACCTCTCGTAGAACCAGGACTTTCCTAGTTGCAAGGCTCGATGGTTTCTGTCACTTTCAACTTTCTACTGATTGTTTGCTCACTGCATAGTAAACCTAAAAGAAAACCATGTAAATTAAGTTAAGCCTTATTTTTACCAAGTTTCTTTAAAAAATAAGAACAACCAAAAACCCCTTTATTTATGTATTTATTTGTGTCATGGCCAGCTCAGCCTGCTCTAGGGGTGGGGCTGGTGCAACATATGGTGCCAGGAATGAAATCATGATCCCTCTAGTTGCCTAAGCATGCCTAGGCAGGTACTTTAGACTGCTGAGCTATCTCACTGGCCCCTGAAATTTTTTTTTTTTTTTTTTTGCATTTTAGGGAAGGGTTTATGGGGTGTTAAGGGTCTCACTGCTAGATTGGACTCATAGTGATCCACCTGTTTACAGTCTCTCAAGAGCTGGGATTACCACTGCCATTTCCAGACTCAACTGCTATCTTAGCGTGCCCCAGGGGTGGAGCCAGCATGGCAAGCCAGGGGATCAAACCCTTGGCCTTTGCTCCTGCTTGTAGGTGCTTGAATCCTCTGAGCTATTTGGCTGGCCCTTTTACCAAGTTTCAAAACTGAACTGATCATGGGATAGCTTGGCACAATAAGAAGGAGCTTTTCAACCAGTGTGGGAAATGGAAACACAAAAAACAATAAGATACTTATTTATGGCTATCAGCTAAGTAATGCTACAAAAGTCTGTCAGTGTCCACTCTGATCAAGATACTAGGAATTCTCATTTGCTACTGCCAGGAGGAAAATGGGTGCCTCCGAGAGCAATTTGGAAACTCTTGTTAGAGCTTATGACTCATACTCTGTAACGTGAATGTGCCATTCCTTCATAGGTATTCTAATGAAACTCTCCACATACAGACCAGACAACACTTACAAGAATTTACCTACCAGCAGGGTGTTTTGGAAGGGAGTAATGATGAATTAATGAAGTAAACTAAAGGCCTATTGGTGTAATGATAATTACATCTAACAACATGGAAAAGTCTCAGAATTATGAGTGAAAAAGAAAACTCAGGTTACCGTACTTACCCCAGTAAAATTTAGCATATATTGGTGGCTTAAAAATAACAGAAATGGATTGCATTTTAATTCTGGAGGCCAAAAGTCCCAAATCCATTTTCCTGGGCCAAAGTCAAGGTATTGGAAGGGAGCACGCCTCCCCGGGGCTCTGGGGAAGGACTCACTCCTTGTCTTTTCCCTCTACTGGAGGCCACCAGCACTGCTTGACTTGTGGCTGCGTAGTTCCCAGTTCAGCCTTCTCCTTTGGTATGAGTAAAATCTCCCTCCCTCCACCATCCTTCTAAAGGGATACACATGGCCACATTTGCTGGCCAGGAGGACAGTGAAGGGTCATCTTCTCATCTCTAACTCCTTAACCTAACCGTACCTGAAAAGAACCCATTTTCTTATTAGGCAATATTTACAGGTTGTAAGACCAACTATCTTTGAATGGCCATTAGTTATCCTACTAGAACTACCTATGGAGTAATTTCATTTAATGATACTTTAAATTAATGACATTTACATTAATTTTAATTTAGTTTTAAAGCGCTGTGATTGTTAGGGTTTATGGTGTTGACTTGATTGGCCCAGCATGCCCCTAAAGGACTGGTGGAGTGCTTTTCTGGATATATCTGGGTAGGACATGCTGACGAGGCTGTGGACGGTCCCTGGCACCTCCCTCTCTGTGCAGTCCCCCTGCTCTGCCTCCCAGCAGCCATGAACTGAGCAGCTTTGTCCTGCCAAGCAGCTCTACCGTGTTCCTGCCTTGCAGCCTACCCGCCAGGACTGAATCTCCTGAAACCATGAAGCATGTGCGAAACCCCTTGTCTTTAGATTGTAGGGTTAACAGTTCCACCCCAGTGACAGAAAGCTGACTGACAAGCACGCACCGTGATCACGTGTACTTGGTCAAACCATTGTTGGTTTCTCCCTCGAATCATCTCTCTTGTCATTCTCCCACGCACCTTGGTGCACCTATGGAGCCAAGTTTAGGGTAACGGATACAAGCAGAAATGACCAGCTCCATGCCCTGGAACTGTCTCGCTCCTTCTAGTAAGTACCAAGAGAAAAATAGAAGATTATAAAGAGTCATCAAGAGAAGAAATACGTTTATATTGTATTTAACCAGGTATATTTTGAACCTCTACTGCTATGGCAGTTTAATCTTTATCATAATGCTCATGTAAAATAATCATAATATTTTATTAATATATGTTGATAACAGTATTGGATGTTTAGGGGAATGATAACCTCAGACCAAGGAGGTAGAGCTTAGGGGGATAAGATATTGAGGAGGTTTTGTAAGGTTAGGAGTGTTTGGTTTGCCTGTAAAATGTTTTCATTCTTAAATTCATAGGTGAGTGGCTGGCAAGATAGCTTAGCAGATTGAAGTGAGCACTTGGGCAAGCTGAGGCAAAGCTCAGTAACTGTGGTTCGATCCCAGGTACCACATGTCATGCCAGCCCAGCTCCCAGTGAGGGCTAAGGCGGCCAGAGTCTGGGCATAGTGGGGCATGCCTATGCTGGAGGTGCTGAATGCAGGACAATCACCATGAATCTGAGCGGCATATGGAGACCCTGTAACAACCAAATAAATAAAGTTAAATTTATAGGAGGACTAACAGGTGCTCATTATATTGTTCTCTGTAGTTTTTGGATGTTTTAATTACTCTTAAAATGTAAGGCCTGCCAAATATCTTAGCGGATTAAAGTTCCTGCAAGCAGGCACAGGGGGCCAGGGGTCTGATCCCCAGGGCCTACTGAGCACGCCCTGCCCCCGGGGTGCACTAAGATGGCTAATGAGACTGGACGTGGTGGTGCATGCCTATAATCCCAGTTCTTGGGGGGCTGTAAATAGGTGGATCATGACAAGTCGATCTAGTAGTGAGACCCCGAACACCCTGTAGCCCCTTCCCTAAAATAAAAAAGATTATAATAACAATGGAAAGGATAGTAAAAATTATAGAGGAGGCAAATGATAAAATAGATGAAAAAAGAAATTGAAGACCAAAGATATTAATGTGATGAATAATCCTAGTTGAAAGGCTACTTGCACTAGGCTTATTCTGGGGCCTCCTTTGCATCAAGGGCTAATGATAAGAATGAGTCACTTATATGAAATTTCTTCCTGTAAGATCGAGGGTTAAAAATCTGCCTTAGAGGAAATATGCTCTAAATCCATGCATGTCCTACTTTCTTAGGTATTAAAGAATTTTAGGCAGGGAAATCCCTTAAAAGTAAAGGTCAGGAATTTATACAGGGCACTGGGGAGCATGATCAGGAGTTTTGAAGTTTTTCTGAAATTGAACGCTTGTTCTGAACGAGTTTGCAACAGGGCAAAATTAAGTAAGTCAGGAAGGAAATCAAGTATAAGTCACGTTAAACAGGAGATGTGTTCTGATAGAAAGACTCGACCATGTGGTCTGAAGAGGCTGGGATTTAAGGGCTGCACTCTGAAATGGATGCTCTGAGCTGCACAAAGTGTCATCTGCCTGGATCCTGCCCAGCGCTTGGGTGATGCAGAAAAGCGTAAGGAGCGTCAGCCTTCTCAGTGATCCGGCAGGCAGGATCCTCAAGATCTCTCTTTTGTGGTGAGGAATCAACGCGTACTCTTGATGTGCAAGCACCTGAAAGCTTGAAGACACAAATCTCCACCCACTCCCAGTCAGTGCTCAGGAAATGTAGCTGCCTGGAGAGGAGCTATCAGAATATCCTTGAAATTTCCAAAACACTTTTCTGCATTCACTTGGACAGCATTTTGTTTACTTACTTTGCAGATTCCCTGGCTGTACAAAGTGAAACAAAGTTTTTAAAATGTAACTTCATGCTATACACCACATGGTCTGTACTGACAAATAACTGTTTCACACAAGTGCTTAATTCAATCCCTCCTGCTCAATCTTCCTTTAGAATGCTAATAAATTTTAAAAATTTAAAGGAATCACTATAAACGATTGTACACTGCATGAGAGAAGATAATGGTTTAATGAATTAGTTCTTAAGAAGAAGAGCCAAGTGTCTTGGTCTATGCCTGAAATCCTAGCACTCTGGGAGGCTGAGACAGGAGGATCGTGAGTTTGAGCTGAGCCTGGACAAGTTCATAAGACCTGGTGTCAATAAAACAGGGTTGGGAGTATAATTAACTGCAAAAGTTCAAACCCCAATACCATGGATAGGTAGACATAGATGGAAAGATATATAGAGAGATAGTTAGAGACAGACAGACAGACAGACAGACAGACAGACAGACAGACAAGAGGCTGGGGATATAGTTCAATATGAAGAGTCTGGTTTTGATCTCAGCGACAGAAGACAGGTGGGAGTGAGAAATAAATGTTAGAATGTCTCACAAATTCATATCTAAAATGAATTATTTTATTTATCTATTTTCTGTGAGAAGAAAATTGAGGCTGAGGTGTGGCATATTTAGCCCAAGGTGTCCTGGGCATGGACAGTGACCTGCCGTCCTCTGGGCCTCCACAAGCCTATCCCTCTTGGGCTGGGATGCTACTCTGCCCCATCCCCCTCCCACCTTGACTGGTCCTTTTCTGCTCAGCAGGTCACATCCTCTAGAACTATTTCTGAGAAGATTCCAACCCTACAAAAGGCCAGCGGGCACTCTCCAATTCTCATCACTGTGTGTGTGTGCGGGCTATTTACTTCTGGCCCCACGTCCTGAACTGCGACTCTGCCTAGACAGATTTTACCTTTGACATGATTTGCAGACAGAGCTTTGATGTGAGTCTATAAGCAAATGACTTATTCGGGCCCCTGTGGTCAGACCTCTCTGCCAACACCCATCTGTCATTCCAGCTGCACCATAGCATTGGCATCGCTGCCTCAGCTCGATCCTAGATCATCAGGCAGCAGATTCTCACCAGGAGCGTAGGACCTAGACTCCTTGCATATGCAGTTTGTAGTCGAGTTTGAGCTCCTCTGAGAATTGGATGCCACTGTTGACCTGACAGGAGTGGAGCTCAGACAGGGACCTGGGCCCTGAGAGCAGCTCTCCAAGGACACCCTGCTTACCCACCTGCTGCTGCCTGCTCCTGTGCAGCCCATTCATGGCCCAGGCGGGTCTCAGAGACCATGGTGCATTGTGTAGCTTTCAGACACTCCATGCTCCAAACTGCTACTGAGACTTGCTCCCACTGAGATCTTCAGATAAAGCTTTACTTCCTTACTCTGAGGATGAACAGACCATAAATCACTTAAGAATGTTTCTCCAGTTTGTGTTACCCTGGAAATCATCTGTTATTTTCTGGCATTTCATCTGTATTGGCTGTTTACCTCAAGTTGTGCTATACATGGAAAGGCATTTTTCATCAAATATATTTGTTATTAAAGATTAGCCATTCTGTCCTTCTTAGTCTTTCGGTATCGCTATCAAGTATGTTACTGTGTTTAGTTCTTCAGAAAAGGTTAGAGTTTGCCGACTCTGTGGTGACCTAGCATTCGCTGCAGTACGAGTGAAGAAACTGGAGCCCAGGAAGTTTCAGCGAGTGGTTGTCTCTCTGACTGCCAACTGTACTCACTGGTTCTCTACACATCTTCCTGCCACCAGCTTCCCTGGCACCCCTGCTAGAACTGGGAGCTCCTTCCACCCAGTTCTAATTGTTGCAAGTGAGCAGCCCACATAGGAGCCCCCCCAACTCCATCGATCCACCGCGTGTGCACTTACTAAAACATCACAACTTAGCTGGCTAATTATTGTTTCCCGTTTTGTTTTGGAGGATTGAAGTAATGGGTTTGAATAATCTGCTTCATTTATTCCAAAGCAAGATAAAACCAATCACAAAGGCACATCCATCAATGCTTATTCCCTTTACTTCCATTTAATTCACCTGAGTGAATGTCCACTATATCCAGAACCCTGTGACAGCTCTTCAGACCTACAAAGATGATGTCATGGGGATTGTAGCGCTGATGAGACAGCTGATACATTTTCCTTCTTTATAAGTTCCTTCTGCCTCTTTGCATGAATTACTACCATTCAGTGAATGTTATGAAGCTAATTTTTTTTTTTTTTTTTTTTAAATCTGGAAGGCAAAGGGAGGCGCCACTAAAAAATAGGGCAACACTTTCCAGCCCAAGGGCCCACCTGGGAGCTGGACACACACATTGTCTACACTTGCCACTGCCCAGAGGTCCTGTGGAAAAGGCTTACCAGAGACACCTATTCCTAGTTAAAATAAAACCTTTGGAAACAGTTTTTGGGGTCACATGTTACATATGGAGCCAGCTCATCCAGCTGGCATGAGAAGTCATCAAATCACCAGTTGGAGACAACTCACTTCTTGATCATGGAGGTGGGTCCTTTCAGCTCCTCTCAAAGGTCTAAAAGCCCACCCCCCCCCCAAAAGTAAGAACTGATAGTTAAATCAGCCCCAAAGACTGTCTGAACTGGGGGAGAGAATGAAGACCCTATGAGAGCCTCATGATTTCAGGGAATTGATGGTGGTGGCACATGAACATACACCCTTGGCCTCCACCTCAGGCCCCCATTACGGAAACTTGAACTGACTGTGAAGCAGGACTCCATGATAAAGTCTAGGTGACGGCATTGTGAAAGGCTCTCAGTTGTCTTGATAAACATAACTTCATGCTGACGTTTTATGCAGATGGGATGCAGGAAGGGAGCGTTCCAGCAGGGGAACTGCGCTGCTCAGCAGCAACACCAGGTCATGGTGCAGCAACAGGGCTGGTGGCTGTGGGCATAAGGAAGTCTGATAGGAACAAAGGACTGAGAAGCAACAGGCAACCACTCGAGAACCCTGGCGTCCACCGAACGCTTATTAAACCCTAACTTTTGCTTCCTAGTGCCTGTGCAGTAGGGTCAATGAACCGACGTCATATA
Organism: Myocastor coypus; assembly: GCA_004027025.1. Lineage (NCBI taxonomy): Eukaryota > Metazoa > Chordata > Mammalia > Rodentia > Myocastoridae > Myocastor > Myocastor coypus. The sequence goes on along the minus strand of PVJA010035405.1, from coordinate 13,058 downwards.
CTTTGCATATTCACCTTTGCATATTCACTTATCTAATAAATATTTATTGAAGGCTTATTTTGTCAAGCATTGTTCTGAACTCTGGATATTTCAAAATGGAAAAAAGGAAAGCTCTGGTCTCATGGAGTTTGCTGCATAAATAAGAGTTCTTTCTGCCCTTTGAATATGTTCATTTTAGTGTATCCAGTGGGCCTGGGATAGAATAAAACATAGTGTTGATGTGGTACATCAGTTTGTATGCTTCAGACCAGCGGGGCCAGTGAACTTCCTAAAATAAACCTAGGGCACCTTGAAAATTCACAGTTGTTTCTTGGTAAATGAGTTGTTACAATCTTCTTCATCCAGTATGACCTCCTATTGTTAGCATACACAGCACATAGAACAAAGAAGAACCCAAGCCAGAGAGATAGCACAGCTGCACAAGTGTCTGCCTGGCAGGTGCATTACACACCTAAGCTCTGAAGGCAAGCGTGAGATAGTGAGCTCATCTTACTTGTCTCTTTAGGCGTTTCACTTCTCTAAGCTTACACACTGGATATGGTTTCCTTTCACAAACTGAAAAGGCTCATTAAACCTTTATTAATTAAAAAGTAATATTTACAAATAAGTTTGTAATTACTAGTTTTTTCTTCAAATTTCCTTGAAATACTGGACAATCAAGACTATTCTAATAACTAGAACTATAGACAGAATTAAAGTTTAAAGTCTTAAAGCTCTTCAGCTGCATACTTTACCCACTCAGCTATATTTTCCTGATATGAGGGGAATTAATGCTGACTTTCATGGCTTCATTCAGCTTCACCCAAAAGAGAGCACTGAGGAAGGACTTGGGAGGTATTTGTGCCCGAGAAGTGAGTCCAGAAAGCATGGCAAGGGGGTGTTGGATAGGAAGGGAAGGAAGAGAGGCGCAATGAGGGAGCTACCACTGGGGCTCACGCCTCAGGTCCCAGAAAAAATAAGCAGAGAGCACCTGATAATTGATCCCTCAATAGGCAAGAAAACTAAGATATTTGCCTCCCAACTTCTACCACATTAGTTAAGGGCTAAAGTCATCAACCTCTTTGCACTTCTTGCCTGTCCTCTGTGCAAGATAAGCAATAGGCTTAGTCCAGAGGAAAAGCGAGCTTAGTGAGAGGCCCAGACATTAGGTCAGGATGGTGCAGAGCCAAGCTGCAGGAGACCTCAAAGGGAATGGCGGCTGGGGCACCCTGAGAAGTTGGATGCATTTCTGCACCAAAGATCTGTAAAGTCTTGGTGGCTTTATACAATAATAGTTCTCTCCTCATCCTCCTCTACCTCTTCCTCCTCTTCCTTTTTCTGCTTGCGTGAACTTTTTTGTAGGTCACATGACTTTGGTGGGCAGCTCTTCCTCACATCTTGTCTCTGTCCCTTGAAGAATTTTCCCACCTCAGGGACTCCCTGCTTCCAACTGCACAGATAGGGGGAGAAGTTATAAGGGATGTTATAAGGGATGAGTGCAGTGCACTCATGGTATGCCATGGACCAGCCTGGTAGCAAATGGTTCCACTCGGGCATATACTCTGTTGCCCAGACTCATTCACGGTTCCCCATGAAAGACATTTAGGAACGCAGTTCTCAACATATCCAACCAGAGTGCAGGGGTTGGTATCTACTAGCAACTCTCTGATGAGCTTCATTTTTCTTGTCTGGGAACATTAATGTTCTCTCAGTATGTAGTACTTAGGGTATAGGCTGTTCCGCAGAAGATGCACTTGAGCTGGGCCTGGTGGCACCAGCCTATAATCCCGAGAGACTAGAGAATTTCAAGGAGTTCAAGGCCCACTTGGGTTGTATAGTAAGTTCAAAGTGAGCCTGAGATACACAGCAAGACCCTACCCCTTCCAAAAAGGAGCTTGAGTTCTTTATGTAACCTATTTCAGGTGCAATTGATTGTGTGTAATTGCTAATATTGAGTAGATTATTTGTCTATTATACATGATATTACATAAAAAGAATTTTAGCTAGATTTATTAGATTCAGTAGTCAGTTCTAGACCAGCTTTGAGCAAGTATGTTGCTTAAGACATATTGGCTCTTCATTTGAAAAGTAATAAATTAAGTACACTCTTCTATGGTCATTCAGGTTAAGTAGCTTGCTACGTAGTTTAATGTTCATATAATCATCCGTTGGTGTCCATAGGTTTGTTCTAGAACTTCTCTCATCTGAATACTCAAAACTCTCATAAAAATGGTATCTGTGCATAACCTACGCAACTTCCCATACATCTTGCATAGTGTCTAAATTACCCCTAATGCCTAACATAACTTCCCTACCATGCTGCATTCTAGGGAATTCAGTAATACAGCACAAGACATGATTCAAATTTCACTTTTCAGAACATTGTACAAGGTTGTCCAAACATTTTACTCTTTGGTCGATTGAAGTCATACATGTGGAAACCATAAATATGGAGAATTAACTATATAATTTTACATTTTTTTACACTTACGATACACACATACACCTCATACATATTAAAAGCTGTACATGCATAGTAAGGCCAAGTAGGGATAGCACTGAGGCTGGAATTTTGACTTTAAGCATCTTGTACTCACTGAAGCATCCTTTCCATCAGTCTGCTTATCCTGTCTCCTCTCTGAGAAGGCCATTCCTGCTGGGCTTTCTGGCCAGCAGGTATGCATGTGCTCTCAGCACCAGCAAGTAGATGCTGGAGGCCACTGTGGGTCACAGAAACAACCCAGGTCTTGTTGCAAAATCCGAAGAAAGCACAGACCTGTAGTCAATCTCATCGCACCCACAGGGCCACAAGTGTTTCTCAGTGCTAAAGTTTCTAGAGAGGAGCCAAGGCTAGCTATGACACCCTAGGGGCCAGTAAAGCACACACCAATTAAAGGTCTGCATTTTCTAGCTAACAAAACAGTGCCTGGTGTCAAAGGGTAAGGAAGTCTTATTTTTCGCAAAGTTGGCAAAGTTAGTGAAGAGGGCTAAAGGACCAGACTTTCAGCAAAGTCAGATGAAAGAACTCGATTTTTGTAATGAAATGGCCATCTGTCTAGAGCCCAGTTTATTTCAAAAACAAATTATTGGGTGATGATTTCCCATCAGGTATATGAACTATATAAGGTCATTTCAGTGACTTTTTGATTCTTTAGTCATTCATTTGTGCCTGCTTTATTTATTTTCTTTCCAGAGATTTATCATGTGCTTGTCATAAAACAGAGTCTGTGTTAGATGTCAGGTCACTTCCTTTGATTTCTTCTGGCCTGGACAGAGTTCACGAGGTGAGGTCTGGCTGGCTTGCAATAATGGCTACTGTGCTTTGACCTGGATTGCTCTCTGAGTAGCAGTTGACGAACCGGTGACCCATTTCCCTCCTGTCCCAGATGTACTGGTTGCCAAACTAAAGCAACGATACTGAAATTAAATTTTTGCCTTTCCACTTCTGCATCACAAATAACTGAAATACCACTAAGCAATGATTCTTTATAACTTAATGAGTATCCATGAATATGGAGGGCAGATGGAGAATAGCATAGGGTTAGCCTGTACTAAGCACTCTTTTGAAGCATGTTTCATACATCAGCTGACTCCCAGGTCTTTAAGGTAGACACTATTAACCAGTTTACCCTGAACATCACTCAGGGAATATATTTGCTGAGGAGTTCCCTATTCAGGGAGTCGTTATTTCAACCAGTCGATTCTTGTACAGTATTGAGTAAATTTGATAAGATGGTAATTTGTATATGTCCTGTTATATAGTCATGTAAAAATTAACCAAAAAATGTATTTTTTGGTCATCTTGTATTTAAATAATTGGACTGGTAAATGGAGCAGAGGCGGCAGCAGAAGAGAAGTCTGAGGTCAAGCCTGTCTCCTTTCCTTATATTGCATTGAGGCTGTCTGCCTCAGGGTGGGTGTAGCACTCATACCCATAAATCCTAGCACTACATCATGAATGAATCACAACCTCTAGAAATCCACCCCATGACTACATGAGGCTTTGGGGTGGAGACATAGACACAAACCATAACAGAAAAGAAGGCTGTCATATATAGCTCAGCAGACTAAGCACTTGCTTAGCAAGTGTGCTGAGCCAGCGATGGAGTCCAGGCGTGGTGGTGCACACCTGTAATCCCAGAACTTGGGAGGCAGGAGACAGGAGGATCACTACGAGCCAGAGCTGTGCAGTGAGACCCTGCACAAAACAAACAAACAAAAACCCAAGAGAATAGGAATTTAACAAAAGCATAAGAAAGAAAGAATATTTGAGAAAAGAAGCAATGTATGCAACAGCTAAAGACCAGTAAGCTTGTAGCATGGTGAAGATATGGAGAGAATGGTGTTGTCAGATGATGCCCAGTAGAAGTCTTCTGGGAACTGCTGTGAAAGATGGGCTTGGAAGGCTTGGCAGAGGTCAGATCAGAAAAGAGGGCTGGTGTTCATTTACCTTGCAGAAAGACAACTATAGGAATCATTGAGAGGGGTGTGCATGATCAGATTTGTGTTTCTGACATGTGCAAGATGGATTTTCAGAGTCAGAAAAGTGAAGTAAGGAGCAGTCAGAATAATTAAATAAGATGTGACGAGGCCCTGAGCTTTGTAGCATGGCTTGTGTCTAGGAACTCCCATCCCCAAAAGTCTCATGCAGTCATGGGGTGGACTTCTAGAGTTTGTGATTAACTCATGATCCAGTGGGATTATGGGTGTGTGAGTGATACATCCAGCTTGGGGCAGATAGCCTGAATGCAACATGAGAGAGACAGACTTGTTCTCTGCAGCCATTGTTGCTGCTACTCCTCCCTTTTGTTCTGTGCTCTTTGCTACTACCACTGAAGGTTGCTCTCTGTCATGTACCACTCTGCCTTGGAGCCAGCTATGTATGGACTGAAACCTACACTAACAGTAAGCTAAATAAACCTTTCCTTCCTTCATTTTGAGTATCAGGTATTTGTCCCAGGAATGAGAGAAGAGTAACTCAGACATACAGTTTGTTTGTTTTTGGTGGTACCAGGGATTGAGCTCAGGACCTTGTGCTTGCCAGGCAAGCACTTATTCTACTGAGCTATCTCTCCAGCCTCAACTCAGACATACAGTTTAAATACCTGTATTCTTTTTTTTTTTTGTCTTTTTCAGACAGGGTCTTGCTATGCAGTTGAGGCTGGCCTTGAACTCACTTTTCTAGCCCAGGCTGGTCTCAAACTCGCACCAATCCTCCTGCCTCAGCCTCCTGAGTGCTGGGATTACAGGTGTGAGCCTCCATGCCTGGCAATACCTGTATTCTAATTTAATGCACAATGAGAGTAATGATTAGCTTGGAATTACTCTAGCAGGTGAATGGTATGTTTAGTTTCTGGTCTTGATTTTTTGCTTTGTAAAAGAAATTAGAGAGGGCTGGTCAGATAGTTCAGTGGACTACTGAGGTGGACAAAGGGATCAGGGTTCAGTCACTGTCCCCAGGGTGCACTGAGATAGCAATTGAGACTGAGCATGTTGGAACACACCTGTAATCTCAGTGCTTGGGAGGATGAAATTAGGAAAATCACTATGAGTCCGATCTGTGCAGTGGCACATTATATACCCTGTACTAAATGCAAAAAAAAAAAAAAAAAAAAAAGAATAAAGCAATTGTTATGGTTAATCTTGACTGGCAACTTGATTAGCTTGAGAAATGTGTAGGAGATTGGCAGAGCACAGTTCTAGGTGTGTCTAGATGGGTCATGGACGTGACTTTAGGGACTATATCTTGTAGCATGGACTGAAACCTCTAAAACTATAAGCCAAATATACTTTTCTTCTTAATTCATTGTTTCAGGTATCAGGTACTTTGTCCCAGCAACAGAAAGCCGATTAATACAGGTACCTTGATTTTGCCAATTCCAGATAGAAGACAGGGAGAACCTGAGTCTCTGTTATCCTAGAAGTGAAGAGAACATGGATAATACAATCGGAGGGAATCTATCTGTTGTTTTCATGATAGAGAAAAGTCAACAAGACTTTCCTGTCCCAAGAAGAAATTATCACATTTTTCTGTTTGATTGGGCAGAATAATATACTGTGGCAGCACACATCTCTCAGCCTTTACTTCTCCTCCTTGTTTTGTCATTGTACTTAGGATTGAAACAAGTACGAGGCCTTCACACTGAGTTATGTCCCTAATCTTTTTATTTTCTTTTCTTTTGAGACCAGATCTGGATCAGTCACTAAGTTGCCCAGGCTGGACTCAGACATGTTCTTCTCTTGAGACAAGATCCAAGAGTGCTGGCACTATGGGTAGGCATCACCATGTCCAGCTTCTTTCTTTTTTTTTTTTGTCTTTTTAAGACAGGGTCTCACTATGCAGTTGAGGCTGGTCCTGAGCTCACTTTTGTAGCCCAGGCTGGTCTCGAACTCGCATTAATCCTCCTGCCTCAGCCTCCCGAGTGCTGGGATTACAGGCGTGCGCCACCACGCCCGGCTACCAGCTTCTTTCTTATGATGGAAATAGTCTGGTAGCAACATATCTACTAGGGAAGGTAATTGGAGGTGTAGGAGTTATGGAGAGGACTATACATTTATAGCTCTTGCACTATGACATGAAAAATTTGGCTCTTGGTTACCAAAGTTACATTCTTTTAAGTCTGGCTATAGAAAAATTGTAGCCCAAATATTGTTGGTGAAGATATGCTCTGCTATACATTGTAGAGTTAGCAAAATGATCCACAGCAAGCTAAATTAATAAGAGTGAACATAAATAAAATATAATTTCTAATTAAAAACAATAATACCAATCTTTGAAAAATATAACTGAGATAAAATATTCTAAATTGCCTAGCATTCATTAACTCTTCATTTTTCCTAAAAGCATCCAGAATTTGAGAGATACATTGTTCTGTACAAGTCCAGGTGTGGTGGCACATGCCTGTCATTCCAGCACTAGGGAGGCACCAATCAGGAGGATCACTATGAGACTGAGCTGCATAGTGAGACCCTGCATCAAAGAAAGAAGGAGAGAGTGAGAGCAAGAGTGAGAGAGAGAGACAGAGAAAGAGACAGAGAGAGAGAGAGAGAGAGAGAGAGAGAGAGAGAGAGAGAGAGAGAGAAAGAGAGAGAGAGAAATTGTGTTGTATAAAACCAAGTATATTAGGATTAGGATATGCTGGTCTATTCATAATTCCAGACAGTAAATTCCACATAGTCCAGATAAGTTTAATTCTCCTTGCTCTGATTGGTTTAAGCATCATCAGATGACAATAGATGTCTTGTAGACATCGTCATATCTCAATATGGTGCCTGACAATGATTTATCCACTGTACAACCTTGACAAATGGCAGTAGAAGAAATGGAAGAGGATGTAGAGTGAAGGAAGCACCAGGATACAGTCAGGGAAATGCTCATCCCAACTTTGGACTTAATGATTGTGTATGTAAAAGGAAGGTTTAAGAGCCAAAGCAAGGAGGTCTGTTTTATACCAGCTCTTGGCAAGAGATAAAATCTAAACAACTATTGAAAAGATGATTACCCTAGGAATAACTGAGGACATCCTACCACCACAGAGTGACTGATTGCTAAATGAGTTCCAAGTAGTAGCTCCACAGTCATTTGTGCAAAGAAGAACAGATAAAAACACTGCTAAATCATAACTGCAAGGGGACAGATTACAAAGATTTCTATCCATTTATTTTGGCTTAGAATGCACAAACCACAGAAAAGTCCTTTACTGTCCCTTGTTCAAACATTCTCTTGTAATCCGTTCCTCACCCCAGGGGACACCAGGCTGCATCTTACATTAAAATGTCTGGATTGCCTCATCAAAGCCAAAAATCCATTCTCTGATTTTTTAAATTAACTATGGGTAATATTTCATCTTCTTTTGGCCTTCTACTGAGAAAGTTCATGGATATTTGCATCATTTTAATTAGAACATAGTTAGTGGTCTTGTGTGATGAGCAAAATATTACCTAAACATTTTGGATCCTGGGAAAAAGCTTTGTGCTCTCTGTCATGATTGACTCCATTTTTTTTTTTTTTTTTTTGTATTTTAGGGAAAGTCTACAGGGTGATTAGGGTCTTGCTACTAGATCACACTCATAGTGACTTGCCTGTTGACAGCCTCCCAAGAGCTGAGGTTATAGGCATGTGCCACCACACCCAGTCTCAATTGCCATCTCAGCGCACCCCCAGGGCAGGGCCTGCATGACAGGTTCAGGCATCGAAACTCTGGCCTAGCGCCTGCAACTGCTTACAGGCACTTTAAACCACTGAGCTATTTGGGTGGCCCTCTGTCATGATTAATTCTTTTTTTTTTTTTTTAAATTTATTTTTTTTTTCTTGTTTTAGAACCTTTGTTTGTTTATTCACTCATCCCTATGGCCGGCTCAGCCCGCCCCGACGAGGCACGGCTGGTGCAGCATGTGTTCCCGGGGATCAAACTGCAGTCCCTAAAGCAGCCCAAGCTTGCCCAAGCTTTCCCAAGCAGGCGCTTTAGACCACCGAGCCATCCCACCGGGCCCATGATTAATTCTTATCTGTGCTTAGATGTCATATGATTACAAATAATTAAACATTTAAAGTATAAGTTATAAATTAACATTTATTAAATGTATATGAACATTTAATAACCATTGCCACATTAAATTATCAAAATAGTAGCAAAACCTTCTTGGCCTTACAGAAATTATATTCTACTTTTGCAATATTTACCATATTTTGCAGTATTTGTGACTGAACAGAAGTATTCAAGGAAAAAAAGAACAGTGTCTTCTTATCAGCCAAGGTGCAGCGCTGGCATTAATGGTCCAACAGGAACTCGAGGGACCAGACATCTTCTTGTGCCCTCAGAACTGGACATTTGTCATTCCTTAGTTATGGCTGTCACAGCTGTGACCTTTTCTTTTGTACCTAGTCTGGCCATATGTAGCTCTTAAAAGCTAGCTTCACTATTAACAGAGCTCTAGAATGATGGCATCTTTTCTTTCAACAGGGTTCAAACTCACGACCTTGTACTTGCCAGGGAGGTACTTATGCATGGAGCTATCTCCCCAGCCCCTCAACATCTTACTCTTAGATTATCTCTTGGCCTCATTTCTCATGAAAAGTGTTATCGTTTTTTACTGGTACCTCATTATTCTTTTCATTTATTTTTATTTTTTGTCTTTTTGAGATATAGTTTCACAATGCAATTCAGGCTGCCTTGAACTCACTTTGTAGCCCAGGCTGCCCTCAAACTCCCAGAGATCCTCCTACCTTGGTCTGCCAGGTGCTAGAATTATATGCATGCCCGCCATGCCTGACATGCTTTATTTTTAATCTCTTCTCAAACTGAGAATTAGTTACATAATTTCTATTAACCTGTATTTGAGTTTAATAGTGCTTTTTCTTGAAAGTCTAAACTATTCTTAACACATTCCAGTGAATTTTCAGTTGTGAATATTTCATTTTACAGTCCTAGAATTTCCATTTTGTCCTCTAATAAAGTTCCTTTCATCATCTCTGAAATATTTCTGTTTTCCCATTATGTCCATATTTTCCTATGAGTGTCTAAAAATGTTTACAGTAATTGTTTAAACATTCTTTCTGCTGAATTGAAGTACTGAGTTTAACTATGGGTCTGCTTCTAATGGCTATGTTTTCTTTTGGTGGTTTGTCAGGGTCTCCCACTTCTTTCATGCCTAGTAATTTGTATTCTATGTATAACATATATATAAAAAACAACAAAGATTGAGATTTGATCATTTTTTATTTTATTTGCCAGAGAATGGAGAGCCCTTGCCACTATCCAATGAGGTGAAGGGCCGGTTATCCACTGCCTTGAATTTGGGAAGAAGCTTTCACTGGCTTGAGCTCACCTAGGTTTAAGCCAGTCGTTTCTCACTTATTCCTTGCTCTCTTTTGGTCCTTGTCAGTACTACGATTCCATCTGTGATCTGTTTCACGTGCTTTGGATTTAGCTCAGAAGGAACAGAAAGACAAGCACTGCGAGAACCTGTGAGTCTTAGTGCTTTGCCTGCGCGCTTCAGTTCTTCCATCAGTGTCAATCTTTCAAGGAATGAGTGAGATGAGAAAGGCACTTCCATATTCCAGCCCATTCTGCCTGCCTTCACTACCATCTGCCGTGTATCATCCTCCTCCTCCCAGAAAGTCTCTTTCCACATCAGCCTTACCATCCCTGTACCAGAAATTCTTGCCAGAAATGGATGCTGTGCTGTGTCTCTCTTTACCAATAAAAGGCTCATTTCTCTGAAATTCAATTTGTTAAGTCTTCCTTTGTCCTCTGATCTTCGTTAGCCTTTGGGAAAATACAATTTTTATTTTCTCTGGGATTTTATTTGTGTTACCATGGATACGAAGGTCTTTCATGCCTTTCTGAAGTGGAAATTTGAATCAAACATTTAAATTAAAAAAGTAAAATGACTAGAAGAAAATATGGTAGAATTGGGTTTATTATCTTGCAGTAGAGAGAATCTTTTCAAAGCAAGGCCTAAACCTTAGAACCTCTGAATTCATAAGGAAAATAAGTTAATGAATCTCTTTTCTCTCTTACTCTCTTTTCACATATGTGTGTATGCTCATACACTTGTGCATGTATATATACATCTTAGGCTTTAATATAACAAAATTTAGCAAAAGCACATAACAAACTAAGGAAAATACTTGAGACATCTAAGATTCTTTTTAAAGACTAAGAAATACTATTCTTCTTAAAAACTTAAAAATTCTATGTATTTTTATACACAATAAAAAAGAAACCAGATAAAAATCCGGTAGTTAACATAAAAATCATTCTAAATAGAGCACAAGAAAAGATATTGCTTGTCATGACACTGTACATCTGTGACCTTAGCTACTTACAAAGGTGTCCAAAAGAACTGAGAATTCAAGGGCAATCTGGGTAATTTAGTGCTGTCTCAAAATAACAAATAAAAAGGACTGGGAAGATGCCTCAGTGGTCAGGTACATACCTAGCTTGAATTTCAGTTCCATCTGATCTAGCATGAATGAGGCGCTCAGGCCCACCCAGCTCCACTCACATGCACAAAAGATGCTCAAATTTACTGATAACTAAGAACTGAGGACTGAACAGTGTTCACCAGCCAACGTGGTAAAGTCTTGCACTAACAAGGAAACCAACACTCACATGGACCATGGATGTGAGTGTAAACTAACAAAATATCCTTAGATGTATTTGCTTGGTATTATCGTATTGTTTGGTAATATCTAATAAAATTAGAAAGTGAATGCATACCCTTTGATGTAATAATTTCAGTTTTTGGAATTTATGCTAAGAATACTGAAAATGCACATAAAGATGTTTGTAAATAACAAATAATCATTGTTGCATTACCTGCCAGAGCAAAAAAATGAAAATAACTTTAATATCTATAATAAAGACTGGTTCAAAATTTATAACATATCATCTCAACAGACTTCCCCAAAGAAGGAAGGTAAGAGGTATGTGTACCATTACAGAAAGATCACAAAGGTGATACTCCTGGTCAGGACACTGTATATCTGTGACCTCAGCTACTTACAAAGATGTCCAGAAGAACTGAGAATTCAAGGCCAATCTGGGCAATTTAGTGCTGTCTCAAAATAATAAATAAAAAGGACTGGGAAGCCAGTTGTAAAAACTCAAGATATAAAATAGACACTTTGTATGTCATTGATATAGAATGGATTTGTGTCTCTAAGGTTAATATCTGGAAAGTGTACAGGAAACTTCTGAGGAGTGGAACTAGAAATATAACACAGGCAGGGAGTTGGCTTTTCAATTTAAGCCATATTTTAATTTGAATTTTTTAATTAAAAAAGTGTTATTTTTATGAGAGAAGGAAATAAATTATCACTGTATTACTGAAGAGGTCATTGCACAATGTTCATTACTAATTGACTTACAAAAACTAACATATCAGAGACACATCATGTTGTCTTTTAAATACTCTTTGTTAGCAAGTTACAAAGTATCTGTCATGGGAAAAGCAATGTGTAGATCAATGAACAGATGAAACTATGATTTTACTGACAATATATATGAGATAAGCAAGTTAACAGAATTCTGATAATCTCAAAATGCTATAAAGTACAGCAATTCTCATTCTTTTCTTTTCTTTTTTTTTTTGTCTTTTTGAGACAGGGTCTTGCTATGCAGTTCAGGCTGGCCTTCAGCTCACTTTGGCAGCCCAGGCTGGTCTTGAACTCACAGTGATCCTCCTGCCTCAGCTTGCCAAGTGCTGGGACTATAGGCATGTGCCACCATGCCCAGCTGCATTCTCATTCTTAAAGGTGAACAGATAATAACTTATTTTTCTGACTTCAGCTAACAAACCTAGTAATTATTAAAGCCCAAAAAAAGTGACAATGGAATTTTGCTTTTGTATGCAACTAACTAGTCTAGAAAGAATATCTTGAGCTGGGGAGAGAGCTCAGAGGTCAAAGTGCCTGCTAGGCAAGTGCAAGGACTGGGGCTCAATCCCTGGTTCCAAATGTCATGCCCACAGAGGAAGCCTGGGCGCCCTGTGGCAGCACGGTGGTGTACACCTGTAATCCCAGCACTGGGAAGGCACAGACTGGAAGATCACTGTAAGTGCAAGCTGCCTAGCAAGATGCTATAACAAATAAATAAGTACATAAAAGATTTTTTAAAAAATTTAAAGAATATCTTGTTCTGTATGAGCCATAACAGCATTTTAGAATTGGAAAATATTGCTCTGGGAACCAGAAGTGTGGGCTGGCTGTCTTTGGCTCATGACTAAGGAGCATACAACCTTAAATGAGACTTTTTTTTTCTAGGCCTCATTTGAAAATGCGGCTGATAGTTTGAGTTTTTATCCTTCTAAAATTTATCCTTGTGTAGCTTCACTGGTGGCACACTGCAATTGCAAAACCTTTGATTTTATATGTATCTGCTTCTTCTTAGTCCAAAGGGAAGTATATTCTTTCCTGTTTTTTTTTTCTTTCTTTCTTTCTTTTTTCTATGCAACATTAATAGGGAGGTGAGTCATGCCCACACACTGCACTCTATAGAATGATTGTGAGGACAATATGCAATATGTCAACTTTCAAAGAAAAAAAGGGGGAAAAGAAAAAAAAAAAAAAAAAA
>PVJA010035404.1:0-14562 GCA_004027025.1 Myocastor coypus | reverse complement strand
TTCTGCTTTTCTCATGTGGTAATTCCCCAGTATAAATTTGTTTCTCAGGGTTGCAAACATTGCATTCCATATGTTCTGGTATGCAGTATATGTGTTTTTGTTTGATTATAAATATTCTTTGATATCTAATTTAATTTCCATATATTTGTGGAGTTCTTGCAATTTCTTTTGTCAATAACTTCCAGTTTCATTACACTATGGTCCAATAGTATGCATGGGATAATTTCAGTTCCTTTGCATTTACTTAAGCCTGTTCTATTGTTAGTTTATGGTGTATTTTAGAGAATGACTTGTTTGTAGCTGAGAAGAATGTGTATTCTATGTTAATAGATGGAATACTCTATAGATCAATTAAGTCCATTTATTTATAGGTTTGGTGTAATTCTGTTATTTCTTTGGTAATTTTTTTATCTAGTTGATATATCTCTGTAACAATTGGGTGTTAAGGTTCCCCACTACAATTGTTTAATTGCTTATTTGATTTTCCATGCCTGTTAAAATTTGTCTTAGATAGTTGTGTGCTTCAGCATATATATATATATATATATATATATATATATATATATATATATATATATAGTTTCCGTCTCTTCCACTTGAATTTTTCCCCTAACATATATGCAATGATCTTTTTCATCTCTTTTAATCATTCTTGGTGTGAAATTCACATTGTCTCCAAACAGAATAGGTGTTCCTGTGTTTTTCTAGGTTCCTGTCTTATGGAATTTTTTTTGTTTGGAGTATTGTTTTCTATCCTTTGACTTTCAGTCTATGAATTGCCTTTAGAGTTAACTATTTTTCTTGTATATAGCATATTGTTGGATTTTGATTTTTGATCCACTGTACCAGTCTGTTTCTTTTGATTGGTGAATTGAGGCTGATTCTTTAATTGTTATAACGGATGTGTATTGGCTTATCTTTGTGATGCTATTTTCCTGCTGTTTGTTCTCTACTTTCCCTCTCTATTTAATCGCTTCCCTGCTCAGTAATTCTTTGCTATTGTTGTTTTTGCAATTGTCATTTTAATTTCTTTCTAGGATATCTTTTGTTACTCTTTGTAGGGTTGTTTTGTTGATCATGAATTTCTTCAGTTGTTCTGTATCATGGAAATATCTTATTTCTCCATTGCTTTTGAGAGATTGTTTTGCAGGACACATCTATCTAGGTTGGAGGTTTTTTCTTTAGAACCTGAAATACTTCACTCTAAGCTCTCTTTGACTTGCTGGTTTGTGATGAGAAATCTGCTATGATTCTAATGGGTTTTCCTTCATAGGTGATAAGTTTCTTTATTCTAATTACTTTCAGTATGCTGTTCCCTTACAAAATTTCTATGCTATTGATAATTATAGGTCTGAGTGTTGATCTATTCTGTTTACGGATAGTTGGAGTTCTATTTGCCTCATCTAACTATATGTCAGCAAATAGTCAGTTTTGTCATTCATCCTACTTTCTGAATTTTTGTTAACTCCTATGAGTCTTGTATTGTTTTTCTTTTTCCCACTTTGCAAGTTTTGTGTAGCCCTGTTATTTCTTTGTTCATTTTTTCGTCTAGCTAATCTATCTCTTTGTGACAATGGGATGTGATTTCTTGGTTCTACCCTATAGACCCTTCCCCAAAATGCAAAATAAATAAATGAATAAATATTAAAAATGAAATCTGCTTAAGAAACTGAATAACCAAAACGGAAAACACATGCTTTGACATTTAAAATTCATATTAATTTAGTTCAAGGGCAGTTTATTTATTATGTTTGGAAAACTGATGTTAAGAAAATTGTATACTATTAGTTGATAATTATGTGAGTAAGATTCTGATTACGAGTTCAGTGTTTCCCTCGAAAAATTTTGGACATAGTTATTTTTAGCTGAGTGAGTTATTGGCCTTTAACAAATCTGGAAAATATGTATATGCAAATATATATATATTTTTTGAAAAGCAATGCATAATTATCATAGATAAATTTGGAGATCAAGTGTAAGATTACAAAATATGATGCATTATAAAATATCAAGCACTAAATTAATTTAGTCCGGGAGTGGTGGCACACACCTGTAATCCTAGCACTTGGGAGACAGAAAACAGGAGGATCATTATGAGTTGGAGATGCATAGTGAAACTATGCACAAAAAATAATAATTCATTATTGTAGTAACATGAAACTGGTTAAAAAGTGTCACAGGAAAGTAGATTGTTTTTTTCAAATCCAGTATTTGCTGCTGTAAGTATCATAAGTTTGTCTTACATGTTGCTCTTCAGATGGAAAGAAGTATATATATATATATATATATATATATATATATATATATATATGGGCTAGACATACAATAAGTATGGAAGAACTGCTAGATCTCAGAACTTCTTATAATAACCAGGCACACACCCTACCATCAAGGAATTTATCTGATAATAATTTTTTAAAATTATTTATCTATTTACTTCTCTGACACAGGATCTTGCTGTGCAGCTCAGACTCATAGTAATGCTCCTGTTTCAGCCTCTGCAAGGCTGAGATTATAGGCATATACCACCACTCCTGGTTTCCTATAACAAATTTTATGTTTTCCAATTAAATGTTGAATATCTTATAACAGTTGCCATACCATGCTTGTGTGTGTGGATTCATGTCCAGGTAAGTTAGCATCGTGGTTTATTTATAGGAGTTTACTAATATAAAGATAATTGTGATTATTCATGTGTCAGTTGAGCTATACACTGCAATACCACAAAAGTTCAAATCACTCTGAACTGGCAGAAACTTGGAAATTCATGTTATAGAACTTGAAACAAATTCATTTCATTGATAGAGAACTAGAAAGGAAAATGTTTACATATGCATGATAGCAATCTTTATGATAGATTTTCAATAGTGTTGCAGCAGAGAAACACACAGAAGGAAAAAAAGCAAAGGGGTTTTATTATCTTGGAGAACATGGAGAGAATTTGGGAAGATAAGGAACTCTCTGGATTGGAACAAAGGGAGGTTGAGGCTTTTATGGCGTTTTGCCAGGGGCAGAGTTTGAAGGGGAAGTTTAGGTATACCTGAGGAGCTAATTGGAGCCTTCCCTGAGGTGACAGAAAAGATAAAAGGAAATTGCACCCTGGGGTGTGTAGGAGAAAAAGGAGAGAGGTGGTCCCTAGGAAGATAAGCTATTGTTTTAAAGGATTCAGTCATATTAGATGATCACCATAATAATTCAGCAATTTATACTATGGCCATAGCCTATCATTCCCATCTTTGGGTTGTTGTAAAAGGAGTGATATGTCTCTTAGACTGCTTCTTGCTGAACTGGGCATCATTTTGGGGGTGAGAGGAGCTGACAATATCATGATTTATGCTCATGTAGAAGTTAGTGCCAACTATCTCAGACAGGACTAGAAGTTTATCATTAGTGATGACTCACACTGGGGACTGAAGAAATCTGGAAAAATGTTTTAAAAGACTGCATGTTATGAATACATGTCATCATGATTAAAAGACATGGGATGGGAAGCAAGTTTCGGAGATCTAAGATCTGAACGTGTCATTTTACCATGACCATGTTGAAGAAGAGTAGTGTTGATTTTTATTTTTTGAAAGGGAGTTGAGATCATCTGTAGGACCTCAACTAACTATAATGAGGGTCCTCATTGGAGGTATAAAATAAGGTGGTGAGCTTGAGAGGGCTACAGGTGGAAATAGTAATAGAATCATCCTCTATGAGCAATAAGTGGATTTGTTATAGATCAGCAATCATTAGGACTGGAATTGTCTTATATGTGATGAGCACACCAAGGAGACAGGGTGAGTGGACTGTGATAGACTGTGTTAGAGTAGACATTTTGTCTCTTGGGTTATTGTGGCAGTGCTGTGAGTGTGTGGAGACATGGAGCCTATCTACCAACTTTGTATATAGTCTATAGTTATTTAGAAAGGTAGGCTACTGTTTGCTAAGATGGTCCTTTTTATGTCATAAAATTCCCACTGTATTGTGGTCCTGAAGAGAAGTATACAGGGTAAAAGGCTGAGTTGGATTGGGTAAGGAGAGAGCTAGGGCCCTTAGGAGAGCCTGTTGTAGCTTGTGAAAGGATAAATGTATAAAAACAACAGGGTCAAGGGGCTCTAACAAGGAACATTTTGATGTTTTATAGAGAGGCTGCACTAGAGAAGCAAAGTTAGGAACCCAGAGGCAGAAGAAATTAGCCAGATGAAGCAAGGATAAAACCTATTATTTTGTGATGGACACCTGAAGATCACGAAGAAGGGATGTTTGGTGAGCAGTGATCACACAAGTAGTGAGAGTTAAGGTGAGGATTAGATATTTGAGTTTTGGTGAAGCTATCGGAGCTTTGGAGAGTGAGACTCTGTAACCTCATCCTGACAGAAAATTGAGAAGAGTAGCTGTGTGGTTTAGGGCCAGGATATGAGAGGGGGAGCAAAGTATGTCATCAGTGTATTGAAGGAGCAGGCTGAGCTTGAAATCAAGGATTTTGAGATCAGCAGCAAGGTCTTCTTAAAGAAGTGAGGACTGTCTCTGAACCCTTGAGGCAGGACTGTCTATGTGAACTGTTGAGATTGAAATTATGTGAACCAGTCCAGGAGAAGGCAGAAAAGTCCTCCAATTTAGGTGTAGGCAAATGATGAAGAAGGCATCTTTAAGGTCTAGGACAGTAAAGTGAGTAGTAGGAGGGATATGAGAGGGCATAGTATAGGTGTTGGGCACCACTGGGTGAATAGGTGTAACCACATTATTAATACTTCTGAGTTCTTGAACTAAATGACAGGAGCCATTGGGTTTGAGTACAGGAAGGAAGAATGAGGCTACTATATGGTAAATGGACAGGTTTTTTTATTTTGTGGTATCAGGGTTTGAACTCAGGATCTTGTGGTTGGGCAAGCAAGCACTTATGCCATTGAGCTGTCTGCTTGGCCCCCATGAGTGGGCAGTTTTATGAAAACTATTGGTAAGGAGTAGAGAATGATGGACTTGAGTCTCTTGATGTTTGGGGGATGTTGGATATTAGAGAATATAGGGAAATGCTGTGGGATCTCTGAGGAATGCTAGTCTAGGAACAACATATATGGCATGAGTGTGACTGGAAGTGTCTCAGAATATATGGTCAACAAGGCAACAGGGAGTGAGGAGCTGACTGCATGTTGAGGTTGGGTTTGTAGGACAAGCACTGTGGGAAGAGAGAGACGAAAGAGAAGTGGAGTTTTTGTAGGTGATTTCTCCCCATAAGAGGTATGGGGCATGTTAGGATCACAAGGAAATTATGAATGAAGAGCAGTGTCTGAAGTCAGCAAGGAATGGTCTTATCTGAAGAGATCATGTGAGGTCAGCCATAAACATCCACTATTGAGGCCAGAGAGCTAATATAACAAGTTTAGTACTTAGAAAGAACAATATGTGCCCTCCATGTCAGCAAGAAAAGACTTTTTGTTTCTTACTGGAGATGTCCAGCAAGACTCAGGATTCTTGACAAAGGTGCCTCAATGTGGGTCATGGAACCCAAACTCTGTTGTTGCTCTTCAGCAGCAACATCAAGCAAGTCAAATATATGGATCTGGCCATAGCAGGATTTCCTGTGAAGGCAGAGAACTGGATGACTTACCTATTCTCTAGTCACATTTCCAGTGACTCTCATGCTTGTAGATGTCCCAGTGATAGCTGCAGATTGGGGCAGGCTCATGCCCAGTGCGTTCACCACACTTGGCTCAGATGGCAGCATTGTTTAGGCTCAGCATTACCTTGTTAAGGTCCTGCTTTGATGGGAGTCCCAAGTGTCACAGTGAAAATTTGGCAGTGCTTAGAGTTAATTTTGGTCTCTATTATTGAAGACATGGAAAGTTAGATTAAATAAGTTTTCTTGCGGGATTTGAGGTACAAGATTTGTCTTTTTAGCTTAGCATGAATGTAAGGAACAGATAGGGATATAAAATAGGAATTGATAATAAACTTTTTTGTAGGAGAATCTGGGTCTACATTAATATAGTTAGTTTGCAGCAATATATTTGATTATTAGAATTTTATCTGAGTATCAAGTACCTTGAAATATAAGGAATAACCAGAGACTTATTATTGTTAGCAACCATGGACACTTTCTCAGTTAAATCCCTGTAGAATGTTAATGGACAACAGTTATATAATTTTAGAGATCACATAACATCAATAGTCATACATAGCACTGTAGCATAACAGTCATATGAAATCCCCACTTTGTTTTAGCATGTCTAAATGTACATAGGATACATATCACGTAAGTTTTAGTTAGAAAATTATTACTTTGCCTGGTGACCTCATGTTGGCTTGACAGGAACCTCTTATTAAACTATCTGGAGCAGGGCCCAGCGGGATGGCTCAGTGGTCTAAAGCGCCTGCTTGGGAAAGCTTGGGCGGCTTCAGGGACCGCGGTTCGATCCCCGGCACCACATGCTGCGCCAGCCCTGCCTTCAGGGCGCGGGCTGAGCCAGCCATAAAAATGAGTGAATAAGCAAATAAAGGTTATGAAACAAGAAAAACATAAATAAATTAAAAAAAAATAAACTATCTGGAGCATAACAGAAAGGCATATATTTAAGTCTGAAAGAAAATATATATTGTAGCATACAGTATATTTTCAATGCTTGAGTATGTTTAATATATTGAGCATATTTTATGGGAAAACCCATTTTAATTTTTGCAAGAACTTTGTCTTTTAACCGATGACCAAATTTTTGGAGGTGTCTTTTAAGTAGACTACTAGAGGCTCTCTATTGATGAACAATGTTTGTTCACCCTCTATTCATTGATCAAGAGCCCTTTCCAACAATCTTTTTCCCATTTTAATGGTTTCCAATTTAATTATAAATTAATTTTGATATCACTTAGGTCAGCTAGTAACTCAGGAAAACACATGCTTTTAACTCTATATTTAGAGCTCAAATAAAAAAGGAACAGCTGTTAACAGTATAAAATAAAAACGAATAGGTGAACACAGGACACACGAATATCTTTATAAAATGATAGTGCACTCAAATATGTTTTCAGCCAGGCTAAATTATGATGATCTTTTTAAGTTTGTAATTATAAGAGAGTAGTCAGAACTTGCATAGTCAATTAGCAGAGATTTCTTATAAGAGGAATTTAGAAAAGGGTGGAAAAATCGTCTTATTTATATTTAATATATAAGTTTAGGTCTAATATAGTGTATCAGGTTTGAGTGGAACTAAGTAAACTGAGCAGAGTATAAGGATTATATATAGCACAATAGGGGAGCACTAAGAATATATGAATCCCGGAACAGGAGACTGCCTGCAGAGGTGGCTGGGGAGGTGGGAGGGCAAAGGGAAGTAAGCAGCAGGTTTGACTAGAAAAGGCAGTGGGCACGCTTGATCCATGGGCTGTTTGCTTGTCTTTAGCATGATGGATAGCAGAGGGAGTGGCACATGCTATTGTGGAAATAAAATTATTTTTGTTGCTTTTTTGAGCAAGATTTTTTGGAGCAAAAAAACACAGTGATTGAATTATAAATTTGTGTGGCAGGATTGGAATGGAATGTGAGGAGTGCAGACTGACTGACTGACTGACTGACAGAAGAGAGGAAAGTGAGGGAGGGAAGAAAGAGTGTAAGGTATCTCTGTAGTTCCTTAAAGTTAAGAGATTAGAGGGGCCATAGGGGGAGAGGCTGCATTAGGGGCAGGGGCTCTGATGGCTGGTTCTGTGGGTCGGGGTATAGAGCAATATAATGTGGCTGAGAAAGATTGTTAGGAGGGAGAGCTGTCCTTGGGTTAAGCGACTGAAGAGTGAGAGATGTTGAGGGAGGGAGGGATGAGGGAGAGAGGGGTGTGTCCTCAAAGGAAAAAGGCCTGGATATAGGGGATTTCCTGCCATTTGCCAGCATGGTGACAGAAGTTGTTTGTTTTTTGTTTTGTTTTGTTTTTAACTTCAGAGAATTAGTGGATCAAAAGTATTTTTTAGTCTAGGGAGATAGCTCAATAGAATAAGCACCTGCACGGCAAGCACAAGGTCTCGAGTTCAATCCCCAATACAGAAAAAAAAGTTTTTTTTTTTTTTTTCTATAGACCATTGAGTTTTATCATATTGTGGACAAGCTGTTTGACAGTACAAGTTTAATTCATTAGGTGGTATGGCCTTGGCTTCCCCAAGGCCAAGGGAGCCAATTGTGGACCAGGCATCCCAATGGGGTGTCTTTTGGGGGCTGAGAATGAGTATTTTCCATTGTGACTGAATTAAAATGAGCCAAAGATTAGGGTAAAAGCCCTACATCACTCTCTGCCAAAAAGTCCTCGCTGTTTAGCTTGCAGTGAGTATGAGAGGGAGAAGTCAACACTCACTTTATCAGTCATCACTAGAAAAAGTGGGGAGCTGGGGACCAGATGACTGAGGAAGATGGGGGGAGAGTTCCAACATAAGCTCACAATTTTTGAGGTGAGAGTAGAGGAAAGACAAGCAAGGCGTCTGTAGCTTTGGGCTCACGAGTGAGGACTGAGATTGGCCCATATTGGACATGAACTAGCAACGACAGGTGGCAGAGGCAAACACAGAAGCAGAAAGTGGTTCAGGGAGGGAGCTCAAAACCGGGGCATGGGCAGCCCCAGGAGCCACACTACTCATCAGTCTGAATCATGGCACCAAAATATGACAGGTTTCCAGCAGTGTTGACACAAAGAAACAGGAAGAAGAAAAAGGGAAAGAGACCTTATTATGAAGTGAAAGGAGCTTTGTTATCTTGGAGGACATGGAGACAGTTTGAAAAGATAAGGAATTCTCTGGATTGGAAAAAAGGAAGGCTGAGGCTTTTATGGCCTTTTGCCTGGGGTGAAGCTTGAAAGGGATGCTTAGATGTACCTGAGGAGCTCCCTGGAGCCTTCCCTAACGGGGCAGGAAGGGTAAAAGAAATTGCACACTGGGCTGAGGCGGAGAAAAATGGGGAAAGTGATCTCTGAGAAGATCAGCTGTTGTTTTAAGGGCTTCAGCCATATTAGATGACCACCATAATAATTCAGCAATTTATACTAGGGTCATAACCTGCAAACCAATACTTTTCAAATAAAGAAACTGGCATTCCAAAAGTTTTTAGAATAATGTTGGGCAGAATGAAGGGTTACAATTAGCAGAATCTTTGTTCTAACCATTTTCCTCCTTCAACTTTTGTCAAAAGAAACTATTAGAGTGAAAATGAATAGAGCACTTTCTCTGGAACATAGTTCTTAGAAGCACAATATTAGCAGTTCATTTACAGCATAGGTGAGAAGTAGTTTATAGAAAGATTATGTGAAACGTTGAAAATTGTAAAATTTGTTAAAATCTGAAAGGTATAGTAAAAGAAAGAAACTACTCTAAAGGAATGAACAATTGAGCTGAGAGAATGGACGAAAAGAGAGAAAGATGAAAAAGTCATGTACATATATTGTTTTGTTTTGTTTTGTTTTTCTCTTTTTGAGACAGGGTCTCGCTATGCAGTTGAGGCTGGCCTTGAGCTCACTTTTGTAGCCCAGGCTGGTCTCGAACTCACACCAATCCTCCTGCCTCAGCATCCCAAGTGCTGGGATTACAGGCATGTGCCACCACGCCTGGCACATACATTGTTAAGATGACTGCACTACTAATTTCCACCAAGATTTTTAAAGGTAGCATTTGATATTTAAAGTTTTATTTTGATCAGTTTTACGTGCACAAATCTGGTAATCTGAGCAACTACATTCAAGGCAATGTACCAATAACAACCACTATTGAATACCTATCATTTTGTTTTTTGTGAAATTGTGTATTGTTTCTAACGTCTTATCTACAATTGTTTTTCTCTTTAAAACAAAAAAAATAAAAATAAGATTTAAAATTTTCTGTACAGAAATAAAGACATGAAAGGCTTTAGTGTATGTGTGATAAGTGAGAAATGATTTGGAAAACTTAAGAAGTTATGATATTTGTAGTGGTCAAAAATGAGAAAATATAATAAAAGGAAATATTAAGACTCTTAAAATATATTTCTTAGGAAATGGTAATGACCTGAATAAAGCTTACAAAATTCTTTTTTATAATTTTTATAAAATATTTTATTTTTATTTATTTATTTGGCACAGGATCTCATTACACAGCTCAGATTTATAGTGATCCTCCTGTCACAGCTACCTCAGCACTGGGATTACAGGAGTGTACCACCATGCCTGATTTTGGTGGCCAGCTCAGCACAGGGCAGGCATGGAATGCAGTTCTGGGTATCAAACCTGGGTTCTTGAGTTTGCCAGGCAGGCGCTTAGACCATTACACTGTCTCTCCGATCACCATGCTTAAAAAATTTTTAATTCCTTCTGTTTTCCTTACTTACTTCCTACAAATCAAATATTGCTTTTTATTCTACATTTGCAGGTGAACCCATCATTTCATAAAATATACAGAATAGATGACTTTTTCTCCTAGAAGTTTACATTAGTGTAGTTTATTTGTTTAAATTGATGGGTAAATATTGGTACATCCTTATTAACTGAAGTCCATAATTTACATTAGAACTCATTCCTTGTATTACACATGGCAGTGGTTCTCAACCTTTCTAATGCTGTGACCCTGCAATATAGTTCGTGTTGTGGTGACCCCCAAACCAAAAAATAATTTTGGCGGCTACTTCAAAACTGTAATTTTGCTACAGTTATGATTTGGAATGGCTTTAGATGATCCCTGTATTTTGATTGTTAAACCCCCACCGGGGCTGTGACCCACAGGTGGAGAACTGCTGCTTTATAAGATTTTAAAACTGGATACTATTAACATTATGTGTCTGCTATTACAATATCATACAGAATTATTTCACTGTGCTTTCACTAGTCACTTTTGCCTTCTTTTCTCCACTTGACTTTCTGGTGACCATTAAGTTTTTGTTTTGTTTTGTTTTTTTTTTCACTTTGTTTCACTTTGTCTTCCAGAATGTCATTTGCTTTAAATGGAAGGATTTCCATATGCCTTACATACTTTAATTAGTAATAGTCTTTCAAATTTTCTCCATAACTATCCATGGCTTTATAGATATATTTTATCAATCTTAATATCCTAGAGTCAAAATAGATATTGTAAATTTTTATTTATTTATCTCTTGAATGGTACTTCAGTTGCTTTCAAATTTCAGCACTTTTATACAAAGCTGCTATAAACTTTCATGTGTAGGTTTTTGTGTGATATAGATTTTCAACCCAGGAAAATACTGAGGAGTGTGCTTGTTGGTTTTTATGTTAAGATTATATTTAGGTTTGTAATATGCTGCCAAACTGCATTCCAAAGTAACTATTATCATTTTGCATTGCCAGTGTCGATAGATAGATAGATAGATAGATAGATAGATAGATAGATAGATAGATTAGTAAATGTGTCAAGTATAAAAGCGATGTTCAAACTAGCAAAATTTCAAGAGTATGGAGTGGGTGTGGGTACAGAAACCTTAAAACTATGGAATATAATTTACTACTCTTATGTCCATGGTCAGGAATAATCCAGATCTAATAGACCAACTGTTCAGGTGACAACAGATCATCGAGAATAATAAAGGAATGTGTATCACACATAATTGGATCTCCAAAGAGGGAACAGAAATAGTACTCTGATGTTGCTTTCCTACTATTTGTGGGCATTCCTATGTCCCAGCATTCCCACACAAAGCAACCTGAAGCCATAATGTAGATGCATCTCATGTAGGTCAGCCTCCTGTAGAACAGAGTATCAAGGCAGTAGAACTGGAATCCCAAATAGAAGACATCCAAAGACGTAGAATTTCAATTATTTTAGGAGTTAAAATGTTCCAGATGATCATATTCTCACAAGTGCTTTACACATTTATTTTTTTACTGCCTTAACTATTATTCCTAGAACACCTTAGTTGCAAACATTTGCCAACAGCTTTTAAAGATACTGTTACTCGACAAACAAAAAAGCACAGAAAAAGGAACCAACAAATAACTAAATGAGGGGCTAGAGAGATGGCTCAGAGACATAAACATCTACCTGACAAGCACATGGACTCCAGGTTCATCCCCAGACCCACATGCCTATGCAGTCTCAGCCCCGGATGCCTGGGCTCACCCTCTTGGCCCTGGATGCTGGCACCCAGCATGGGGCTCCAGAACTGGGTATGGTGTGCCTATAATTCCTGCACTCAGACGGTTGAGCCACGATGATCTCTGTGAGGTCAAGAACAGCCTGGAGGCTACAAAAGTGAGCGTAAGGCCAGCCTGAACTGCATAGTGAGGCACTGTTTCAAAAAACAAAACAAAACAACAACAAAAAGAATTTGAATTCTTATCTCATAGGAAAAATTTGACTAAAATTATGCATTCACAAGTCACTCTTAACTACGTAATAATCAGTTTTCAGGTAGAGATAATCAAGTAGCTATTTAAAGAATTTAACCTATCTTACATTCAGTATTTGTAATAATTCATTCTGTGTGCAGATTTAAATATAGTTACAAATTTGAGTTATGTTTGTCATGTATAGATTAAAAGGCTACTAGACAAAAATGTGTTTATTTGTTTTAGTGGACTAAATCAAGGAAAATCTTAGCTATAGTCCTCATTTTACACTAGACTCTATACTTGTTCATCATAGATATTTGTGAATTTCTATCCTGTGACCTAAGTTTCATTTCCTACCCTGTCCCTAGCTTTTAGCCATTGTCTTCCATCCACATATTCATAATTTATAAAACTTTACCTCACTAGCTAGACATGGATGGCACAGACCTGTAATCTCACTACTTGGGAGGGTGAGGCAGGAGGATTGTTGCAAGTTAAAGGCTAGTCTGAGCTATATAGTGAATTCAAGGTCAGTCTGAGCTATAAGACACTCTCTCTCTCTCTCTCTCTCTCTCTCTCTCTCTCTCTCTCTCTCTCTCTCTCTCTCTGTCTGTCTCTGTCTCTCTTTTTTTTTCCTGAAATGGGGATCGAACTCAGGACCTTGCACTTGCTAGACAGGCACTTGTGCACCTGAACTATCTCCCTGGCCCAGCACTGTCTCAAAACAAGACACAAAAACAAAAAGAAATTTACCTCGCAAAAGTAACAATTTACAATCTATATGTATCCAGTACCATCATGTTGTGAATCAGAAATATACATAATAAAACTTTTTTTAAAAACAGATAAAGTCCTTCCCAACTTCAATTTATATTAGGAAAAATAGTTTTATCTTATAAAATGCCATGAAAATGCAATAAGCTTTCATTTATTTACAATGTATGTATGTATGTATGTATCTGTCTATCTATCCATCTATCTATCTATCTATCTATCTATCTATCTATCTATCTATCTATCTGTTTGATACAGGGTCTTGCTACCCACCTAAGACTCATACTGATCCTCCTGTCTTAGCCTCCCCACCCCTGGGCTTACAGAAGTGCACCACCACATCCAGTTTCAGTGGCTGGCATGGAATGAGGCCAGCAAGGCATGTGGTTTTGGTGATCAAAAACAGATCCTTGGGGCTGGCTAAATAGCTCAGCATATCAAAGCACCTGCAAGCAGGTGCAGGTCTTGGGGGTTCAACCTCTGGGCCTGCCCTGCGAGCCCCACCCCCGGGGCATGCTGAGATGGCTATTGAGACTGGGAGTGGTGGTGTGTGCCTATAATCCCAGTTCTTGGGAGGCTGTAACAGGTGGATCACTACATGTGCCATCTACATAATGAGATCCTGAACACCCTGTAGTCTCTTCCTTAAAAAATACAAGAGAACAAAAAACTTAAAACCACCACCACCAACAACAACAACAACAAAACACTCAAATCCTTGCAGTTGCCAGGAATGCGCTTGGAGCACTGAGCTATCTCCCCAGCCCTAAGCTTTCATTTTAAAAAGTCGTATTTTACAAGATCATACTTTTAAAAAGAAATAATCTGGGTTAAGAGTTCTTTAAATGAAAATGCTGATGAAGTAAATATGTAAATATTAAAAATAAAAATAACAAATTAACTATAGTGCACCTAAGGAGAGTCACCCAGAGAAAAACATTCACTCAGGCTTTCACAGAAAGCAAAATGGCCAAGCAATGGCCGTGACTTGTCCCGAAGGCTGACACTAACAACAGTTCTACAAAGTACTGTATATGGTCCCAAACTTAATCCTGAGGGGATTTGACCTTGGAAGATACAAAAACATGAATGTTTTGTTATACAGGTCTTGCTTCGACTTGCCCTTGATCACCCAGCAAGAAAAAAAAAAGCTTAATTACAATGCATGAAACGCAGAGCTAGATTGGTGAGATGAGCTTTAGGAAGCTTAAATTCAATAGCCTCCAATATTACAAGCTTCACTGGTGGCCCAGTGCAATTGCAGAACATTTGACTGTGTATGCATCTGCTTCCTCTTAGTCCAAAGAGAAAAATTTTCTTTTCCTTAATTCTTTCTTTTTCTTTTTTTTTTTTTTTCTTCTTAACAACATCAATACGGAGGTGGATCATGCCCACACACTGTACTCTGTAGAACTATTGTGAGGACAGTATGCAATATGTCAACTTTTAAAAAAAGAAAGGAGAAAAGAAAAAAAAATGTAATGTTGATTGAATGTGTTAATGTTTAATTGTTTGATCAATCTTATAT